>OY747711.1:51606413-51853913 GCA_963556495.2 Valencia hispanica
CCGAGAGAAAATGGCGGAAAACTCGACTCCAGGTTCACTGTGAGATCTACAAAGAGAGACTGAATAGATATCAGCTAACTATAAAAGATGCTAGGGAATCGTACTTTTCTGAAATCATCAACAGAAACATTAATAATGCACGGACTCTATTTGCAACAGTGGAAAGACTAACTAATCCTTTAGTGACAGTAGCCCCTGAACTAAACTCTACCAGGGCCTGCAATGAATTTGCCAGCTTTTTCACTGAAAAGATTCTAACAATTAGACGGTCAATCTGTACCTCAATATCGAACCCACAACCAGTGCCATTCCCAATCAACAACAATGTAGAGAAAATGTCTGAATTCCACGAATTAAACCAGAACAGCCTTGAAAAAATCATTATCCAATTAAGCTCCTCCTCCTGCTGTCTTGATATCCTACCCACAGCTTTTCTAAAGAAGGTTCTTCCTGTTATTGGTTCTGATCTTGTTCAAATAGTGAACTCATCACTGCTATCAGGTGTCTTCCCTCAGGCTTTAGAAACAGCAGTTATTAAACCACTGCTAAAGAAGAAAAATCTGGACAACACGTTAATGCAGAACTACAGGCCAATCTCTAATCTCCCATTCATCAGTAAGATTATTGAAAAAGCTGTGTTTCAGCAGTTAAATGGCTTCATAACAATGACAAACCGTTTTGATGCTTTTCAGTCTGGTTTCCGCGCTCACCACAGCACCGAGACTGTCCTCGTCAAAGTATTTAATGACATCCGCATAAATACAGACTGTGGAAGAACCACAGTGCTGGTTCTGTTGGACCTCAGTGCAGCATTTGACACTGTTGATCATGATATTTTATTGGAACGACTGGAGAGCTGGGTCGGACTCTCTGGTACACTACTTGGCTGGTTTGAGTCTTACCCAAAGAAGAGGGACTTCTTTGTTTCAATAGGAAACTTTTCATCAGAACGAACAGAAATCACATGTGTGGTGCCCCAGGGCTCCATCCTGGGGCCCCTCTTATTTAATATCTACATGCTCCCACTAGGCAAGATTATAGCAACCAATAACATTAGCTACCATAACTACACAGATGACACTCAGCTCTACATTACAATGTCACCAGGTGACTCTGAACCCATTCAAACCCTAAATCAATGCATTGACCAAATAAATGGATGGATGTGCCATAACTTTCTCCAGCTGAATAGAAACAAAACTGAAGTGATTATTTTTGGACCCAAGGAGGAACGATCAAGAGTCAGCACACAGCTTCAATTAATACAGCTAGAAACTACTGATCAGGTTCGTAACCTAGGTGTAGTAATGGACTCAGACCTGAACCTCCAGGGTCACATAAAGGCAATAACAAGGTCAGCGTTCTATCACCTGAAGAACATCTCTAGGATTAAAGGACTGATTTTGCAACACGACCTAGAAAAACTCATCCATGCGTTTATCTTTAGTCGGATTGATTACTGCAACAGCATCTTCACAGGTCTGCCTAAAAAGTCAATCAGACAGCTGCAGCTGATCCAGAACGCTGCTGCTCGTGTTCCTCACTAGAACCAGGAAAGTAGAGCACATCACCCCAGTTCTAAAGTCCTTACACTGGCTCCCTGTAGCTCAGATAATAGACTTTAAAATACTTTTACTAGTTTATAAATCATTACATGGCTTAGCACCAAAATATGTTGAAGACCTGTTGTCATGGTACCAACCACCAAGACCACTCAGGTCCTCCAACTCTAGCCTACTAAACATCCCTAGACTCAGAACTAAACATGGAGAAGCAGGTTTCAGTTTTTATGCTCCCCTTATCTGGAACAGACTTCCTGACGAGTGTAGAGCTGCTGAAACTCTGAACTGCTTTAAATCGAGACTAAAAACCCATCTGTTTAGAATTGCCTTCGAGTAAATGCTTGATGTCATATGTATGAAATGTGTTCATGCTCTCTTGCTTTTTTTTTTTTTCTCTTGCTTTATTGTGTATCATGTGTAATGTGTGTTTCTTTTATGTGTTTCTTTTAAATCACCAAATCATGTAAAGCACCTTGAATTACCCTGCTGTTGAAAGTGTGCTGTACAAATAAAATTGCCTTGCCTTGCCTTGCCTTGCCTTGCCTTGCCTTGCCTAGAGAAGACGATGGCGGATCAACACCTATGTGCTGTACCGGGTTGCAATACATTGCTGAATAAAACAGCCGCTTTCTTTAAATCTGCTACCTTGTGATGTTACTGCTTGGTACTACTAGATGTCCACTACATACAGCTTCAATACTGGCGTCATTTGTGGCTGTGTTTCTATGAAAAAAATCGGAGAAAAAAGTTTTGCCAACGGCTCCGCCCACAACCCAGAGGCGAATTGCTAATGAGCTACTGCAGCTCTGCTGAAGCGAAGTCCCAGAAAACGGCAAAGGTTTTGAGATTTTGGCTAAAAACGGCATAATCATAATTTAAAGACCCCTGAGAATGTTTTAAAAATAGCTCAAAATATGATCGGAGTGGGACTTTAAGATGACATCTGTTATGAATTGGCACTATATAAATAAACTGAATTAAATTGAGTTAGACACAAGGAGATAAACATGACAAACGCTAATAACAAAAATGAAGAAGTGAACATGACAAGACCGCTGTAATAATACAAATGAACTCAAAAATGATCACAAACACAAATGAAAACTAAAACCCAAAGAACATGATATGTGCTGAATAGAAACACAAAAATCTGATAAATATTATGCTTATTGGGACAAAAAAATGTCTGGATGTGCCCTTTTATTTCTTTATTTGCCCTTCTCCATTTTTTCTCTTATCAAAATCATTTAGAAGGAAGGTCTGCCCCTGAGCTTCTTCTCCTCCCTGCTCTATTTGGTCATTTCTTCAGCATAGCAGAGTCAGGTCAATAAAATTCAGACACGGAAATGTAAATACATCAATAAATAAACCATGACAATGAAAGCATGTGCACAAATTAAAGTTGAAAATATACCTCTAAAAAAAGCATTTAAAAATTTTTTGGGGGGGGGGGGGGTGACTATCAGCTGACTTAAAAAAAACACAAGTTGAACTTTTATGCATTTTACTAAGTTAACAGCATGTAGTCTTACTGAATCTTCAGTTTTAATGTGATTATTAACTCATTTTATTTGTAATACTACATATTTTTATGTTATTATTCAATTAACGTCTTTATAATTTTTTTATTTCTATTGTTTATGATTATTTACTTATTTATGTTATTATTTGCATCTTAGTTTCAGCACTCTAAATCCTCCTCCTCATCAACATTATTCTATTCAATTCAAATTCAAAAATACTTTATTGATCATCATCATCATCATCATCATCATCATGTGATGATGATCACTTCATCCTCTGTTAACTGAACATTTCTGTACATCATCAACCCCCCCCACTGCCATCATTTTTTTGTGAAGAACTTTTTGTTTTGTTTTGTCCTTTTCTTTATATGATGCAGTATGTGCTCTGTGTAACAAAGGCTAAATTGATTGGTTGAATGATGGACTGATTAGTTGAATTAAATTATAAGGTATAGTTAAAACATTTATCTTCAAAAAAGAGTGACATAATCACAATATAAGGCATAAATCCATAATTTTAGAAAAACTGAAAAGAGAGAAGGCTGCAAGTGAATGAATTGATGCAATCTGCTGGGATTCCTTAAATAGAAAACTTTAAATATGAATTGATGAACTGAAGGATTAATTGGAATGTATGTACAATGTACAAACAGTTTTCTTGAAAAGTGCTGTGAGATTAAATGTGTTGTGAATTGGTGTTACATAAATAAACGGTATTAAAGTCGAAATTATATTATTATATAGGAGAAATCAGAAGAATGTTGAGTGAAATAATAAGGAACAATATATAAAATAACAGTATGAAAAGTAATTCAAATTAAACGGTTAAACGATTAAATCTAAAAAGGCATTGTTACACTAAAATATATTAGTTAGAATTAATTACATCAATCTAATTATTTTTTATATTTTAAAAATAAAACCAAAACTGATTTGTATTGTTTTATTTCATTTGTTTGTATTGTGATCAGAGGTGTCAAAAGTATTCACATTTAATACTGAAGTAGAAGTATAGATAGGCCTACTAGTGTTTAAAAAGACTTCTGCAGAAGTAGAAGTAGGCTATCAAGTCAAGTTTTTTACTCAAGTAAAAGTAAAAAGAAGTAGGCTACTGGATTCAAAACTACTTAAAGTATAAAAGTAAAAGTAATATAATTTTTAAAATGACATTAAAAAATAAAGCTTAATAAGCCATAATCGTTTCAGCAGCAGAAAATGCCTTAACATGCGCTCTTCTGTGTGTCCTGTTATCAACTTTTTACTTTTTTACTTTCTGTAACATAGAAAGTTCTCTTATATCAGATCTTCTGTTCCTTCTGTGTTTCTGCTCTGTCTTCTCAAACCCCCAGACGGTCGTGGCAGATGGCCGCTCCTACTGAGCCTGGTTCTGTTGGAGGTTTCTTCCTGTTAAAGGGGAGTTTTTCCTCTCCACCGTCGCTACATGCTTGCTCAGTATGAGGGATTGCTGAAGGATTGCTGTGGTTGGAAAGTCTGCATCAACGGGGCCCAACCTCACGCCAATGACTGACGCAATCTGCTGGGATTCCTTAAATAGGAAACTTTTTAACTGATTGGAATGTTTGTATATTGGCGCCATATAAATAAACTGAATTGAAATTGAATTGAATTTTGCTGGGGTGGTTGCTAGGCTACGACACCGGGCTTTTTTAACCAGCCGCCCGGTCTGGTCTGAGATCAGGCTCATGTGGCTTCATGCGAATCTTTTTACTATCAATTTATTGATTCAGTTACTCGTACTCCGCGCTTTAACTCCAAGTTAAAAATGTTTTTGTGTTTCTTTGTAATAAAAGCCTAAATGAAACAGGAGTGAATTTCTGAAATGTAAGGCGTAGAGAGTACAGATAATTGGGTGAAAATGTAAGGAGTAAAAGTAAAAAGTAAGCCAACAGATCATACTACAGTGAAGTATAAATAGCCAAAATGTCTACTTAAGTAAGGTAACAAAGTATTTGTACTTCGTTACTTGGCACGTTTGGTTGTGATTATTTTATTAAGCCAATGATTTCTTTCCGTTTAATCATATCAGAACAAAGTCAGAGACATTGCTTTGTCTCCCCCTGCTGGAGGCTCACTGACCTTACACTAACGTGTCGCATACTGATGACGGATTTTACGTAAATATCCCGTTCCGTCAGTTGTGTAAGGGTCCCAGAGCAACCTTAGGAAAAGGTTCGGTGTGATTCTGGTCTGGATTCTCGTCCATCATGTCTTTTCTGCGGACGTGTGTGTCAGCGAGCAGACGGGCCGTGTGTCAGAGCGCAGCTGTCCACTCGGTGTTTCCAGGTTGGTCACAAACACAGACAGCTTCCTTAGGCTGCCATGTTTTCATACAAGCAGAAGGTTCGGGGAAGCTGTAGATGGGTTTGTGGTTCTGCTGTGAACGCTCATGCGCTGGAGCATTTTTGTTAGCATGTTGTTTCTGTCCAGGCTCTGCACGGTCAGCCAGCGGAGCCCTGAAGGACCAGGAGCCGCTGAGGAAGGCCAAAACCCCGCAGGGCCGCTTCGATGCCCCGGAGGAGAAGAACAAAGATGTTCTTAAAAGTGAGAAACCAATCGGAACCGAGACACATCTTTACAGCGTGTTAGGAAGATGATACCCAGCGCCTGAAAATGGGCCTCTTTCTGTCCCTCCATGCATGGGTTCTCTCTGGGTACTCAGCTTCTTCCCACAGTCCACAAACGTGTGTGTGTGTGTGTGTGTGTGTGTGTGTGTTGTCCTTTGGTGGACTGTTGACATGTCCAGACCCCGCCTCTCTGCCTGTGGACAGTTAACCCTGGCTTTAGACAATAGATGCATAAATGATTGACTCAGAAAATAGTTGCAGTAGGAATGAAACAAGAGGTGGGGGAAATCATCAGGAACATGTGGTGTCATCATATATTCTTTAATATCTAATTGTAAGTCTTAATATAAATATGTGTTATTATTAAAATGTTCCCTTTATTTTTATTCATCTAATATTTCATGTTCCTCCTCAAACCTTTCCTCATATTTACTTACTTATTTTCCGTTCTTATTTTTCTCTTTCTCTTTATTTAGAATTGTTTAGCAATGTAAACATTACTGATTAGTATTAATATATCTGTTCCATTTGTTTGCATAGTAATTCATTTACTGGAAGAATGATTTAGTTCTTCTTATTCTGCTAATGTTGGTGAGTCGGACCTACATTTAATGAAAACCAGACCAATAAAATATACATTTAATTCCAGAAATGTAAACTTATTGACCATGCACTGTACAGTATCTGGGCTTGGTACTTTGCCTGGGCTCCTTTTGCATCAGTGCAGCATGGAGATCAGTCTGTGGTTCTGCTGAGGTTCTGGTTGCTTTGATAGTGACGTTCAGCTCGTCTGCTTCGTTGGTTCTGGTGTCTCTCCTTCCTCTAGACAACAGCCCATAGATCCTGTCTGGCAGTGTTTCTCAGCCCTTGTCCTCGTCACTGACTGAGAGCTTCTCTCTGGACCTCCAGCAGCTTGGATACCTCTCCAGACTTTAGGATCCGGATTACTTTCATCTTAGAGTAAACCACATCTGGTTCAGGAGTGGTTTAACACCAGGACTGTGACAGTTGTAGGCCGTATATCCTGGATCTGTCTGTGTGGTGGCCCTTAAAGTGCTGACTCCAGCTGTAGTTCACTCTTTGTCAATCTCGGCCAAACTCTTTAATGGACTTTAGTTCACAGTCCACTCAATGTTCCACATTGCTTGGGTACTTTTTTCTACCACTCTTTTTTTCCTTCTACTCAATTTTCCTTTTAATACTCTATGGATACAGCACTCTGTGAACTGCTTTTTTAGCAACAACCTTTTGTGACATTCCCTCCCTATGTAGGTTGTCAGTGACTGTTTGCTGAACAGCTGTCAGGTCAGCAGTATTTCCCATGCTTGTTTAGACCAGAACATAACATTTCTGTATTTAAAGGATTTTTATTGGTCGTATGCTCTTACAAACTGAATTTGTTGTTTTTTATTTGCTGCAATCCAGAACCATCTCTTTATTTCTTAGGAAAATGTTTTACTTTCTGCATTTCTTTTATTTAAATAACTAAGGTAATAAAAAAATCTTTTTAGCTTATGGAATATAAAAGGAAAGAAAATAATTAGTTACTAAGATCAAGGGACAAAAGCAGGGAAGTGATCTTTTTACTTTTGTCTTGTTTTTCTGCAGAGTTTTCTGATGACATAAACCCTGTAACCAAAGAGAAAGGTGGGCCCCGGGGTCCAGAGCCCACCAGATATGGAGACTGGGAGAGGAAGGGTCGCTGCGTGGACTTCTAGTGAAGTCTCCATCCTCCCACCTGCAGTGTGAACATCCTCAGCACCATCAGAGGGACTTTGGTATAGGCTGCTTCTCAGATCAGAGGATGAGACTGAAACAGTGTGTAGCCATGTAAATATTGACTGTATATGTGTGTATTCTGAACAATAAGGTCACCCGATGATGATGATGATGATATGTCCCACATTTGTAACTAAAGGATGTTTCTGTCTAATCTTAACCTGCTTCAGATGTTTGTTCTGACTCTCTGGCTCATGTTGGGTGGGATCAACACAGAATAAACCGTGCTCCAAATAAAAGTGCTCCACAACGCAGCACTTCAGTTACAATATTCAATATTCAGATTCATAAAACTTTGTTAGTACCAATGAACATTTAGTTTGTAGCCTTCTAATCCATCCTTTGAATCTCATTCATATTAGACAGGTTAAGATCTAGGAAGTTATAATCGCTTTACTTAACAAAGAGAAGACCTCAGCATCAATCAAAGTTTATTTTTATAGTCGAAATAAAACGCTGAAAATGTTAAATTATAACACAAAACATAATTAGAGCAGATAAGAAATCTGGAATAAAGTCCACTGTGAATTCACTTTACTTAATTCACTCTGTCTAAAAAGATGTTTCCAATGTACTTTTAAACAAAGTCAAATCAGGGGTTAGACACAGATCAGCAGGTAGCTTATATCAGAGCTGAGGTCCAGCCACTGCAAAGGAGCGAACACCCCAGTGCTTTTATCTGGACCAGGGAAACTCCAGAAAAAGCTGCCCCAGCGATCTTGTTGCCCTAGTTTGTTTATGAAGACACAATGTGTCAGAGATGTAAGACGGGGCTAAGCCTGGAAATCCTTTTAATGTAAAAAGTAAAAGTTTATACTGGATTCCTAAAATGACAGGAAGCCAATGGAGGGATAAAAGAATGGGGGTGAGGTCGCAACACCTAGGTGTGTTAGTGAGAAGAAGGGGACCAGCATTCTGAACCAGTTGGAGGCGAGCAATGGAGGATTGGAACACACTGATATATAGGGCATTACAGTAGTTCAATCTGGAACTAATGAATACATGAATGGTTCTCTCCAAGTCCATGAGGGTTAGAAATTGGTTGAGCCTGGAAACAGTGTTGAGCTAAAAGAAACCAGCGTTGACCACTGCATTAACTGACCTGATCTGAACCCTGAGGATGGGACAGGAGAGCGGTGTCTTCACAAAACTACAATGTAGCTACCATTCTCATATGTTCCGCTGCTGTGAAGAGTAATGGGGTACAGAACACATGCTGAAGCTTTTAAACCTTCTACACAGTGTGGGAAAAGAGAGCGTAAGAAGGTGGTCTGAATCAAGATGAAAGACAATTAATAAAAATGTGAGGCAGCGTTTGTTAAAGACGGGAAAAAATCATTGCATGTTGTGAACTTTGCTTCTCTTAAGTGCGCTACAGATGAAAAGGTTTGGATCTTTAGCACAAAGGTCCAGTTTACTCTCGACACAGGTAACCACCATGTCTTTTATAAATTATTCAAAAACCTTCCTAAGCAGGGATGGAAGTGTGACATCACTTTATTTTAAGGTTTTGGGGCCACAGTGACCTTTATTTGCTGTGGATAGTATAGAAAGGGGGAAAGAAGTGGGAGAGACATTTGGTAAATGTCTGGAGCGGAAGTGAAACATGGGATGGCTGCTTCGAGGGCTGAGGCCTCAAAACATGGGACGCCTGCCTTAACCACTGTGCCACGGGACGCCTCACACTTAACTCTTAACTTAATGGGTTTTCAATTTAGTTCAAAAGTACTTTATCAAAAAAAAGGAAAATAAATGTTACTCATATCATCCCAGTATCTTCAGAGTCGTGGATGGTGATGCTGTGGGCAGGAAGGATCTCTGGTAGCAGTCAGTCTTGCAATGAATCTGAAGAGACCTCTGACTGAAGACTGTTGCTGTATGACCGTCTGTATGACTGTCACGACATGCTAACAGCTAAATATCAGAGACAATATTCCACAGTAACAAATCATGGATGATACAGTCAGTTGTTGGCAAGCATTGCTTATCTACCTCATTTGTTTTTCGCAGCTCCTCTTTGATTCTCTGTCTGGTCGTATGGTTAGAGCTGGGCAGAGAGAATCAGAATCAGAAAGGTTTTATTTCCATATGTGTGAAGAGGTTCACAACATTAGGAAAATGCTGCAGTACTTTGTGCAAACATAGAATAAACAATTCTAAGCATGCAATAAATTAATTAGATTAGGTGTGATTGATATATACATGAGTGAAAGTTATGATCAGTGCAAAATCAGACAGATGCAAAACTACAACACAAGGTCATGTGACTGAAACAGAGCAGGTGGTAAGAATAGTCTTAGGGTTATTGTTCACAAGTCCAACAGCAGAGGGGAAGAAACTGTTCATATGTCGAGAGATTCTGGTCTGAATGGACCGGAACCTCCTGCCCGAGGGGAGCAGGTCAAAAAGTCTGTGTCCAGGGTGAGAAGGGTCGGCTGTGATCCAACCTGCACGCCCAAGTGTCCTGGAGGTGTACAGGTCCTGTAGAGATGGGAGTCTGCAGCCAATCACCTTCTCAGCAGAGCGCACCACACGCTGCAGTCTCTGTTTGTCCCTGATGGTAGCTCCAGCATACCACATAGTGATGGAGGAGGTGAGAATGGACTCCATGATTGCAGTGGAGAAATGCATCATCATCCATGCCGGCAGGTTGAATTTCTTCAGCTGCCTCAGAAAGTCTATCCTCTGCTGGGCCTTCTTTATGACGGAAGTGATGGTGGCTCCCACTTGAGGTCCTGGGTGATGGTGGTGCCCAGGAAGCGGAATGAGTCCACAGTGGTGATGGGGGTGCTGCTCAGGATGATGGAGGGGAGTGGGGCTTCCTAAAGTCCACAATAATCTCTACCGTCTTCTGAGCGTTCAGCACCAGGTTGTTATGGCTGCACCAGGACACCAGATGTTCAGCCTGACGTTTAGCTTGACAGAATGGTGGTCGGAGATGCAGCCGTTGGTGTACAGGGAGAAGATTAGAGGGGAAAGAACACAGCCCTGAGGGGAGTCAGTGCTAATGGTCCGGGAGTCCGAGACATTCTTCCCCAGTCTCACATGCTGCTTCCTGTCAGTCAGGAAGTCAGTGATCCACCTGCAGATGGGATCAGGCATGGTCAACTGGGACAACTTGCCTTGGAGGAGGTCTGGAAGGATGGGGTTGAAGGCAGAGATGAAGCCCACAAAGGCATAGTCCAGATGCTGCAGGATGATGGCGTAGTCTGCAGACCTGTTGGCTCTGTAGGCAAACTGCAGAGGGTCCATGAGGGGGGGCGTGAGTGCCTTGAGGTAGAAGAGAACCAGGTGCTCAAATGAGTTCATGAGATGTCAGAGCCACATGTATTGAGTCCAGTGATCCCTGGCTTCTGGGACAGGGACTATGGTGGAAGTCTTGAAGCCTGAAGAGACTTTGGAGTCTGGAATAAGATCATTAACTTCCTCTTTCTCTCTGGTCTTTGGTTCCCTTTTTCTATCCATATGAACAACTTCTTACATTTAAGGAGGAAATGGTGGAGAACTACAGAGACATTTTGCTCCAGGGGTTTTTTCCTTGGATGCAATGCTGAAAGCAGGGATGACATGGAACTTCTACATACAACAGTGCATTACAGATAACTATACTGTGCATTGGTCTGATGTGCTCCAACTCAAGGATAAAGGTTATTTAACAGTTTTGTACATTAATGGTGTTCTGATCCATGAGAAAATCAGTCCTGATGTCCTATACCATCTCGATGTAGACCAGTAAACCTGAGGTTGGTACCAGGTTCCAAGTTTTAGTACGATTTCTTCAGCAAGTAAAGTAAGAAAAAAATATTGTATAGCAACTTTTGCAGATAGGAATCACAAAGTGTTTCATGAAAAAACAATAAAATAGGCAAAACAAATAAAAGTAATCAAGAGAAAACATATTCTAAAATTATTTGAAAGTGAGATTAAAAAGCCAAGTCTTTAAAGGTTTTTTAAACATGCAAAGATTCATCACAGCGAAGAAAGAGGGGGAGAGCATTCCATAACCTCGGGGCCGTTGCCTTAAAGGAGCTGTCAAGACGGAACTTACAAAAGCATCTGACTTTCTAATCCCAGATGGCGCGTGGAGAGTCGATTTATAGCAGGTCAGCTAGGTAAGGGGAACTTGGCCATGAAGGGCTCTAAATGTCAAAGTCAGGATTTTAAACTGAACTGTAAAATTTACTAGGAGCCAATGAAGGGAGGTCAAGACAGGAGTAATACGAGGTCGTCTGTGTGCTCTAGTTAGGAGCCTTGCAGCAGTGTTTGGCACAAGCTGCAAACGATGCTGGTCATTCTCAAAGGGTTTTATCTTAAGCCCCTTTCAAACAGGCCATGAAAAACTGTAATTTCCCAGACTTCATCTGTTTTGCTTTTGAGTCTGAAAGTAATCTTCCGGACTTTGTCCGGATACCCTTTACTGGTAATTTTACGGATGAAGAGAGCGGACTTTTCGCGGTATGGTGTTTGCATTCAGATTATCAGGAAATGTTCTGGAAAAGCTGGAGGGGTGTGGGTCCAGCACATACAACATACAAATGTTCAAGGTGGAAAAAGGTATTTTGAACTTTGTTTACAGTGCCGTTAAAGTGCTGAGTCAAAAACAACACCTACATTTCAAACAAATGGCTTGATATAAGTAGCCAGAGGACCCAAGTACTGCTTTATACCAGGGATAGCATCATCAAGGGCAATTATGAGGACCTCCATCTTATCTGAGTTCAGGCATGAACAGTTTTTGTTTAACCATTGAATGATGTTAAAGAGATAATTTATGGACCTATTTGGGCCAAAAGAACAGTATGGCTGAATGTCATCAACATAACAGTGAAAGAATAGGTCACTGTATTTACTAATGATCTCCTTGAGAGGGAGCAGATATAAAAGGAAAATAATTGGTCCCAAAACCGAGCCCTGAGGCACCTTCAGGTGAGCAGTTTAAGTCAGACTGTAACTGATTTATGAAAACACTAAAACTTATATTGGAAAGATAAGAAAAAATCCAATACAAAACTGTCCCTGAAAGGCCTACAATATAGCAAAGTCTGTTTCTCAGGATCCCAGCTTCAACGGTTTTACGTGCTGCAGAAAGATCCAACAGGCAAGCGACTTTAGCAGGGTCTGCTGCCATCAGGATATCACTAGACCTGTAACAATGCAGTTTCAGTTTAGTTGAATTTACGGAAACCTGATTGCCAATCATCTATAATTACATTTTACTCCAAGAAATCATTTAGCTGTTCAGCCACAATTATTTTCCAGAAGTTTGGATAAAAACACCATCTTAGAAATGGCCCTGAAATTTGTTGACTGGGTTTCTTCAAATAGGCTCAACAACTTCTGTTTTAAATGAGGTGGGAACAACACCTGACACAAGCGAAAGATTAAAAATATCCATAACTCAAGGACCAATAACATGAAACATGTCTTAAAATAAAGTTGCAGGAAGGACATTGTTTGGGTTTCTGACAAAGGATAACTTATACAACTTGTAGCCTATTGAAGTACAGGGTTAAATGATTAAAGTACTGTGCAAGGATCAAAGAGAGCAGAAAATTAACTATGGATTCTTGAGTTATCAGAAGCCACTTCAGACAGGACAGTGTGTTATTTAATATCTGTAGTTTATTTTCACTACTGAAGAAGCTATGGCTTGTTTCAGATTATAACAAGGAAGTGGCTGGTCCGGTACCAGGGATCAACAAGCTTTCATAAAGTTGCACTTTGAAGACTGATGCTGCACACTGTTGGTCAGCTGGCAGAACGAAGGGTAGGGTGCTCAACCTTTTCCTTACTGACAAATAAGCTGAAAGACATGCAGTTCCTTCATCACTCTTATATTTCCTATTTTGCTTCATCTCTACACTTTAAAAAAGTTCTTTTTTGGCTGTTGTTACTAGCTCTGCAGCTTACAAATATTGGAATTGTCCCCAATCAGACCTGTATTCTGAAAGTTGAATATGCTGCCAACCTGAACAAAGGAACATCCACAGAGATCTGGAGATAAACATTGTCCTCTCTTTCACTCAGAATGTAACACAGCAAAGGCTCTGAATATGAATGACAGTTTAAATCAGCATTTTTCAGGCTCTATAATAATTGTACAGGAGGCTAATGCTCCGACGATCAAAAGGAAGACGGGTCACCGTTATACATGCATTCCTAGTTTTGTCCACTGGGGGGAGTCAAGAGTGACAACTTCCTGATAGAAATCTAAATAAAAATATATTTTATTGTTCCGTTAGTAATTTTCTAATTATTAACTCACGTTGTTAGTTTCCTTCGCTAAATGTATGTGATTGGAGGAGAAGTTTTTCATTAAATGAGCATGTAAAGTCGAGGCTGTTGGAGAATGTTTGTGGCGGACAGAGGCGGTAGCAGACAGAGACAGAGACAGAGACGGAAGCTTAGAGACAGAGCAGCGAAGGAAGCATACAGTCTATGGAAGGAAGGAAGGAAGGAAGCTGATAACACCGACAGCTATCGGGAAGAAGGCCACAGCAGCTGGACCCCACAGCAGGTAAATCATCGGGCTCTTTGCTGGGTGGCTAAAAATGGCTGCTCCAGCTTCACTTTCTCCTCTCTGGCTTCTTCTCTTCTTTGTTCACTTTTCGATGTGCTCTAATAGAGGACAGGACATGATGAGACTTCCGCTACTGTGGACATTGTGAAGCGTCACAAAACTTCTACAGACATATAGGAAGCAGATTATCGATACTTCCAGTTCCAGACGTATTTGAACCTATAAATGAATAAACGTTCAGTGTTTGTGGGTTAGTGGTGTGGCTTGGTGCCGTGGTGGTCCACAGTGGACGTTTCTGGAGGGAAACAAAGCCACAGTTGGTTTCTATAGAGGTCCATAAGTTTTAATACGTCCTCCTCTTCTAACAAAACCAATATCTTTTTATTGTTTTTAGATTTTATGTGATGGAGTGTTTCCCAAAGCTGCATAAGGATCAATGTTTTTGTTTTTTTTACCAATTCTAAATCTGAAAAGTGTGGCATGAATATGTATCCAGGCCCCCTTACTCTGATTCCTGTCCAACCAATCGCCTTCAGAAGTCATAGTTATCAATTTCACACCATCTGTGTGTTTATATAAGTTAGTCTCTGTAAGACCTGGACATCCCCCTACACAGAGACACCAGAGAAGGAGAGCATTAATCAGAGACACAGTCATGGTTACTCTGGAGGAGCTGCTGAGAACCACAACTGGTGAGAGAATCTGCCACCAGTTCAGATATTAGTCTTGCATCCCACAGCTCTGCCCTTTAGAAAAGAGCGGTCATTGTTGAAAGACAGCCATGAGAGGAGATCCTGTTTTGCAGTTCTCCACAAGCCCTGCAGAGGACACAGCAACCATGTGGAGCAAGGCGCTCTGCTTAGGTTCCATATCTTAACTCATCTTTTTGACCCACATTGCATGTTTGGTAGAAAGGTAACACTGGACATGATCCTGACACACACTCTTCCTATGGTGAAACATACTGGTGGCAGTATTATGCTTTGGGGATCACTTTCTTCAACAATATGAATACAGGGGAATTCTGGGAGAAAATCATGACTTTAAACATACAGCCAGAGCTGCCATGGAAATATCAAAAAATAAGAAATATAAATATGAAAATCAGAAGAAATATATCAAAAACATCTAAGATGAGAATTTAAACTCAACCTGAACAGGCACAAATAAGCAGAAGATGATACAAGTTGAGTTTAGTACTGCTAATTGTATTAGATGCTCTGGAGAAATCAAAGAACATGATCATCACAGTGCTGCCTGCTTTGTCCAGATGACAGTTGGTTGGTTGAAGCAGGTGGATGATTGCATCTTCAACTTCAACTCCATGGTGATAAGTAAACCGCAGGTATCAAACCGCAGGTATCAAACCGCAGGTATCAAACCGCAGGTATCCTGAGTTGTTCATGTTTGCTTACTCAGGTGGGCCAACAGTAGTCTCTTCAGGACCTTCATAATAATAATAATGGCTTGCATTTATATAGCGCTTTTCGAGACCCTCAAAGCGCTTTACAACTCCATTCTTCATTCACTCCTACATTCACACACTGGTGGAAGGAAGCTATGATTATAGCCACAGCTGCCCTGGGGCAGACTGACAGAAGCGAGGCTGCCATATCGCACCATCGGCCCTTCTGGCCAACACCAGTAGGCGGGTAGGTGAAGTGTCTTGGCCAAGGACACAATGACATGTAGCAGGTGGAAGCTGGAATTGAACCCACGATCGAACTGACAACGCTAACACTGAACTACAGCCCCCCCTTCATAATGTGGGATGTCATGGCAACAGTACTATTGTTATTGAGAATTAATGGGTGAACCTTCTTTGGTGGAAGACTCTCCAGGGTCAAGCTTAGGTTAAAGAGGTGCTGCAGAATCCCACAGAGCTGTTATTGGTATTGATGTCCTCTCCATGTGGCTGGCACAGTGCCTCCCAGTGTGTGGCCTTTAAACAACCCTGCAGAGCTTCTTTAACTTCCTGTCATGATCTTTTCACAGTTTTGTTCATGACAGTCAGGGATATGATCCTGCTGCCATGTCTCAGTGAAACATAACACTAAGACTGCATCCCCAATACTTTGGCTTGGTTCTTGTTAGGGCTTGAAGTTCATCCAGTTTGGTTACCAAAGCTCTCACATTGGCCTATATGATCATCTATGAAAGAGATGGTTTAAACTTGATCTTTCTCTCTCTCCTCTTTGCTCCTGCTCTACATCCATGACGCCTCCTTTTTTAGCTCATCTGGGATTTGGGGCTATAGTTGAGGTATTATCTGAGCTTTTGAGATGTTAACCAGCTGCTCCCGGTTGTAGAAAAAACACCTTGTTGCTTTGGTTATGCATCATAACAAATGTCTACAAGTCTACAGCTTTCAGCTGCACCATAAACGGCTGAAGGAGATCCTCTCCTGCCAGCTCTATGAATGATTCAGGGGAAGGTTAGGAGACAGGGTAACCTTCCTGCTTTCTCCCAGTGTCTCTGTGTTTTAGTGCCAACCTGCAAGGCTGGATATCACCAACAAGGTTTCGTTTAGAGCACTTATCAGAGATGAGCAAAACTAGGTTTAAAATAAGTAAAACCAGATTTAAAATCAAGCAGAGCTTCGTTGCATCATTTAGGATTAATCTCAGTTTAGTACAACTCTGTTTATATATTTAAACTGGTTTAAATCGGGGGGGGGGGGGTTATCAAAGTTAAAACGACCAATTAAACAGGCTAATTAAATCGGAAGCGTGTTAAAGAAAACATATTTACATATAATATAACATGTAATGTTTTCATCCTTTTATGATGCCATTTGGGTCTCTGCCTCCTGTATAAACACTACAAGCATTAATAAAAACCATCCATCCATCCATTTTTTTCTTTGTGTGTGTGCAAATGTTACGTTTCAAAAATCTTGTGCTTCTACGAGCCAATTGAAAAAATAACGTCACAATAAGCAGAATATGTATATAACCACTCCTCATCTGTCAGACCCCGCCCCTCACCTGTCAAGCCCCACCCACCAATTCTAATTCAATGCCATTCTTATGTGTGGCAAACCTACATCCTAGTAACAAGATGTGTGGGCGTGGTCTGCAACCACTAATTTGCATTCAAGTGACAGAGCCCTCAAACAGCTCTTTCTGAAGTTGCCAAGAGTTGAGCTGGTCAGATCGCTTTATGTGAGAGTGATTTTGTGCAAAGTACTTCATTAACATGTTCTGTACAGACCATAAACCTGTTATAACAGGTTTAAAAATGTCCCTTTTAGGACCCTGGAGTAAAAAAAAAAAAGTTACATTGCTGCCATGGGCAAGATTGTTGTACGACTGAAACAAGAATGTTACCGCTACTTCTATACTTCTTAGCTTAACTATGGCTCGGCAGAGAAGCTAAAAACTTTTTCTCCTCTGAAAATCTTTGCGGACTGAATTAATGGGGCGATATGGGGCAAATAATTGAAGACGGATATAATATGTATAATGGATCTTAAGTTTGGTCCACAAGACAGACTGTTGTCAAAGATCCTGTTATGAGTTGATCCTGGCCAACATGCTTACAGTGCTGGTTACTTCAAAATTTTCATCACATACCACTAGAAGATTGATGGAGCAGTATCTGTTACGCTTACAGAAAAGCTCTCCATTCATACCAGCAGGATTGTGTATCGGTGTGCAATTCTGTATGTGCATGCAATCAATAACACTCCTAGAAATCCTGCTCGCCTTTAGGAGCCAGCAGCTGGGTGTCCTCTTGGAGAGAATCGGATGTACAAGTTCTTCGGAGAGATACAGTGACCTGAGACACACTGCTAGCGATACAGCAAACAGGTGTCCATCCCCCCTCTGGAAACGGCCTGTAGTGTAGACTCTCAGGGCGGCCAGGAGTTGTAGCATCGGTGGAACAGCTGTATTTCTGTCACTGCCATGTTTGACAGTTGGTCCAATCTTCCTGTTCAGCTCTAAAATAGTTCCCTTTGTAAACCGGTATCTAACCAAAATGTCATCTTCATCATAAAATTCAAGTCTCTCAATTGTCTTTATGGAACATTGTCATTCTGCTCTATTCACCTAAAAAATGTAGACACTTCTAAAGTTAAACCTGATTAATCCTAGATCACAGTTTTAAACTGTGGTTTAAAGTTCTGGTGCAACAGAATTAAATGTGATTCTTGGTTTAGTATACAAATTAAACTGATCTGAAAAGAAACTTAAACCATAATTTAACGTTAAACCTTTCGGTGCAATCCATCCAAAGTCAATAGTGTGTGTGTGTGTGTGTGTGTGTGTGTGTGTACATGTATAGCTATACTTGTGAGGACCAACCTTTGACAGCCCACCACCCTTGTGTGGACATTTGTAGTTGTGAGGACATTTTGCCTGGTCCACACAATGTTTAACTAGCTATTAAACTCTACTAGTTAGGTTTAGAGGTATGGTGTGAATTAGGTTTAGGTTAAGGTTAGGGTTAGGCATGTATCAGTAATGGTTAGGTTTAGGGAAAGTGTCTGGGTTAGGCATAGTAAAATCAATAGAAGTCAATACAATGTCAACACAAGGATAGTAAGACGTGTGTGTGTGTGTGTGTGTGTGTGTGTACATGTATAGCTATACTTGTGTGGACCAACCTTTGACAGCCCACCACCCTTGTGTGGACATTTGTAGTTGTGAGGACATGTTGCCTGGTCCACACAATGTTTAACAAGCTATTAAACTCTACTAGTTAGGTTTAGAGGTATGGTGTGAATTAGGTTTAGGTCAGGGTTAGGCATGTATCACTAATGGTTAGGTTTAGGGAAAGTGTCTGGGTTAGGCATAGTAAAATCAATGGAAGTCAATATAATGTCAACACAAGTATAGCAAGACAGGAGTGTGTGTGGACGCACACACACACACAAATTTATACACAGATAAGCAGATCATTAGACAACTTGGGGTTAAGTGCCATGCCCAGGGGTACATCAACATCTGACAGACAGATGGGAGCTGGAATCGAACCTACAAGCCAACTATTCGACCTAGCGAGTCGGCCATTTTGTAAAAGCAATACAAAGGGTAAAACATCTAAAATGGGGTGAATACCTTTCATAGGCACTGTACATCACACAACACATGGTGGGTTAGAGGTTCTGAATTAGGCTTTAGCCTGAATCAGACCAGTCCAGAGTAGTAGTCCACCTCAGGTTGGTGTCTACAAGCCTGGAAAAGATCAGGACTGTATTCAGCTTGGTGGTGGTTACTGTCTCTATCTAAAGGATTGACAATGAATTTCTCTTTGATCGTTTTTCACAAAATACCCTGAGGTCTGGTCTGAGAGGGGGTTTTTTTTGGATCAGAGAGGAGGTGTCAGAGAGTTTGATGTCAGAATTAAGTAGAGTAGGAAGTTCTGAGGAGAAGATGAAGAATCCTTTTGGTCTGGTGTGCCTAAGTCCAGTCCTGGAGAGCTACCAACCTGCAGCTTTTAGATGCATTCCTTCTCCAGCACACCTGGATCAGATAGCTGACTTCCCTCATCATCAGTCATCCAGCTCTGCAGAGACCTGATGATGAGCCGTCCAGGTGTTATAACTTCCCAAGCTGCATTTATTAAAGAATATTTTAGATAAATTCTCTAAAAAAAATCCACGAATAGGCCAATCTTCTGTAAATCATTCAGAGTTACGTTCTACAAGAAATTGTGTTACTACTGAACAGAATTGTCAGAGGTCCTCTGTAGTTCTTTCACATAGAGGCAGGTTAGTTTGGATAGCTTTTACCTTTGAATAAATGAAATCATTCTTTATAAACTGCTTTTTTATTTACTCTGATTATCTTTGTCTGATATTGACATTTGATTGATGAATAATGTGTAACATGTAGGCCTGTCACAAAAAAGAAAAACAAATCAGTTGTATGATAAATTCAAATGAGCTCAGTAGTTTTTCCAGCCTCAAAGATTTTCATTTACATGCTGGTTTGTTGTCATTACATGTCTCCCTCTTTCTACCAAAGAGACTGGATAAAAAATGTGTTTATGGTGCATAAATCCATAGTGGCAGAGTCAAACAGTTTGTCTTGTTTTATTCAGACTGAATGCTTTTGTTGTCAGTTTTCACTTAATGTTAACAAAACTCCTAACCGGTAGTTTTGCCGTTTTTTCTTGTCTGTGCCCAGTGATTAACATTTTTTAGAAGGGCAATCTTGTTTGCAGAGTTCATCCATTTTCTATTGTTTCGGTTGCTTTTTTAATTTATATTTGATATTAGAAATATCTTCCAGTTGCAGTGGTAAATCTTATTTAGAAATTAAAGTTCAATGATCGTTCAAAGGGTGTACATTAGGAATTAGGGATGTATACTGGCAGAAATTTGGCGATACGATATGTATCGTGATACAGGGGAGAGACGATATATCTCGATATATCGCAATGCTATGAGTAAGACTATATATTGTGAAGTTTAAAACTGAATTTGACTGTAGAAAAACTGTCCCAGCATTCTAAACGCTCCAACCTGTTTCATACTTTAACACATCCAGTTTTATTACTAGATCTAGTTGATCCACTGGAACGAAGAAGGTGAAAACAGCCACAAACTACCAGTTAAGCCGCGTTCACACCGGTCAGCGCGTCCAGGCGCCAAATCGCTCAAACGGACGAAAGTCGACGCTTTAAAATTTAAACCCAGCTGCTTGCACACTTGTGGTCTGCGTCGGCGCGTCGGGGCATCAGCGCGTCACGTCATTACGTCAGCGTGCGGGCGTGGATTTGTCTGTTGCTAGTTGTTTACAACATGGCGGATCTTGTCGGATCAGCAGCGCGTCTTCAACTACCGGCTCTCCCGGGCCCGGCTGGTGGTGGAAGATGCATTCGGGATCTGGTCTGCACAGTGGAGAATGTTTCACCGCAGACTGGAAGTCAACCCCGAAGTTGTGGAGAAGTGTGTGAAGGCGACGTGTGTTCTCCACAACTTCATGAGGGTTTCTGGAGATGGCCAGGTACCTGCAGTGAGGGGAGCTGCCGCTGCTCATGGAGAAAGACCACTTCCAGCTGTGGGGCGAATCGGAGCCAACAACGCAACCAGAGAGGCAGTGGAGACCAGAGAAGTTTTCATGGCCCACCTCAGTGAGGAGGGGGCAGTGCCATGGCAGCCGGCAGAATAGTCATGTCCATACAGGACTGACCCAAAACGGCTCTTTTAAGAGCCGTTTTGGGTCAAAATTAAGAGCAAAACTTTCTGAAAATTTCCACATCTATATTTACTATATTATATTTTAGTAATTTGTTTTTCTCTATACATTCATATATACATTCACAAATCCCTTTCATTTATGGATTATTGTTTGTTCTGTACCTATATACTTTTGACCTGTTCACCTGTACCTCTCGTTTCCAGGTAATCACTGACAGACTGCTCTGCTTTCTCCCACAAACTCGTCTATGGATATGGTGAAATCAATCAAATAAACTCAAATAGTTCTTGCTTTTGTACTTCTGTGGTATTTTATATAGTCAATAAAAAGGTATATTTCATTAAGGTAATTATTAGCTGTTATTAAAAACAATATTTTCACCCAAATGGCATTACATAGGACAGTAGAATTAAATTAAGGAAAGTAGCTGACCAAAATGTTACATATAAAAATATTTAATATAAAAAAATACATACAACATATATACATATAATAAACAAACAATAAAATAAAGAACAGGAATAGAAAGGACCTTATTTGGAGGAAGTGCGGTGGAAGACAGGAGGGACACAGAAAGGAGTCTCCTTCCTCCCCTGAAAAAGGTGTCAGCCCGATCAGTAAAACTACTGAGTATTGTCCAAATGGGTCAAATTGTTCATTCTTTCAAAAATCAGTCTATGAATGTCAAATTTTAGGATGTCTCTTTCTAGAGGTGACACCCTTTTCAGGAGAGGATGAAGAGAGAGAAGGAAGTGCATGTCATCATCTGCAGGAGGAGCAGGAGCTGGTTCAGGCCGGGCCTTCAGCACATCAAGCAGCTTTTGCTGGAACTCTGTTGGCACTGACAGGTCCTGCTGCCTCCGCCTTCGTTTTCTTGGAGGGCCTGTGAAAAAACACAGTAGAAAAATGTGTTAAAAATGCTTACAATTATGTTGAACAATTATACAAATTAGATAAAATTATAAGCAACATTTTAAGTCTGTATGAAAGGCTGAGTGTGAATTCCAGGGTATACACAGACATTTCAGAAAGTACAAAAAGTAATTCGCCAAGTGTCTGGGAACCCAAAGAAACAGATTGACATCTTTGAATAAAACCTACATTCCCAACCTTTCCAAACAGCACTACACACCTGCAGGTGCTGGAGCAGAGGAAGGGCCAGGCTGGTCAGAAAAAGAAGCAGCAGCAGAGGAAGGGCCAGGCTGGTCAGAAGCAGAAAAGGAAGGGCCAGGGGACTCTGGTTCAGCCATGTCACCTGCCTCCATGTTAGCTGGATCTGTCAAGACAGAAAGGAATATTATTGACCCTCCTGTTTATTATGCTTTATACCAAGATCACAAATACTTCTACTGCTAGCACTAATAATAAATAGCAAAACTTTGTAGTAGCAAAATGATGTAGGTTTCAGCTTTACAATAATTATTTTCATGTTTCTGAGCACGTTTTTGTGTGTGTTTGTGTGCCACTATGTCTGGGTTTTCTTCTCAAAATCACCAACCTTCTGCCTCTAACCGCCCTGCTGCTTCTTCTTCTGGCTCCTCTGGGTGGTCATACCCCTCCGCCTGCTCCTCCTCGACCCCCATGTTGCTCGATGTTTCGCGGGGGGCGATGAAGGGTTCGAGGAAGGACAGGACAGAAAGGTACTTCCATTTCTGCACTTTCCCTCCTTCTGCTCCGCTCTTCCTTCTCTCTTTCTCTTTTCTGCTCTGCCTGACATATGTGTCCCTCAATGTCTTCCACCGTTTTTTGCAGATCTCGTCTAAATACACAATGGGAAACTGGTAATGCGTATTTAGTACCGTAGTTGCCCTAACCGCTTTTGGCTAGCGTAGCGTTAGCTAACATAACAAGAAAGTTAAAAGAAAAAATATTTTTTTCTATGTTTAACTGCTTACCTGGCACTCCAATATCCTCCGATATCTTCCTCCAAATCAGATCCGATCTCTTCCTGTCTTTGTAAAAAGACGAAGACGGGTCATACAATTCACGGACATTACATACAGCGACGATCAGTTTGTCCTCCATCTTGAATAAAAAATTTGCCGATTCCCCCATGGAAGGAGTTACCACGTCAGTACAACGAGTCGCTCTGATTGGTTGACGCCGCGCGTCTGCTGCCCGAAAGTTCAATTTTCCCAACTTGAGCAGCAGACGCCCCGACGGACCGTCGGGGCGTCCGGGCATCAGCTGCGTGGACGCGCTGATGCCAGCTGCGCCGACGCGCGCGACTTGCTGCTTGGCAGTTTGGCGCCCACTAGATGCGTAGATCCCATAGACTTGCATGTAATCTAGCTGCCCTGCTGCCTGGACGCGCTGACCGGTGTGAACGCGGCTTTAGAGTTTTAATTTTTCTACAAAAATTACTGTCATCATTAATGGTTCCATTCAAATCCTTAAAAAAATGTATATTTTTGTTTTGAATATCGATACAATATCGGGAAATAAAATATCGTGATATATCAGTGTATCAATATTTCAACGATATATCACAATATTTTATTGATATTCAAAAGCAATGTTTTGATTTTTGTTGTTGTTGAATTTGAATGAAACCATTAATGATAAGTAAAATTCAAAGTATGACTGGTAGTTTGTGGCTGTTTTCACCTTCTTCGTTCCAGTGGATCAACTAGATCTAGTAATAAGACTGGATGTGTTAAAGTATGAATCAGATTGGAGCGTTTAGAATGATGGGACAGTTTTTCTTCAGTTAAATTGAGTTTTAAAAATCACAATATATAGTGTTACTCATAGTATTGTATTATATCGTATCGTCTCCCTGTATTGTGATACATATTGTATTGCGTATTGTACTGGCATTATTTTTACATTAGTTGAAATTGGTCTCAAAACAATATTATTATTGTTTATTGCAATAATTTCTGGGGCAGTTTATCATCCACCATCATTTGTTGTTGTGAGAGGCCTAGTAACCTAGTAGCTTTTATTGCCTGAGATGATGGGATGACCCTTTCACAGCTCAGCTTAGAGCCTCATTCTGTCTGACTAGCCGTATGTATGGGTATGTCCTGTATCTATCCAGCTGCTGACTACACTGGGGTTTCCTAGCAACCGGGACATGTCAGAGCGGGCTGACAAATCGATCCGGACCATGCCAGTCGACCCTGAGCCGGGCCGCACCGATTGTTTGGTGTGGAGTTATCCAGATATCAGCCGTTCTGTTAGACTCCCACAATGCTGCTGAGCAGGCCAAATGGGAGGTTGCTGGAAAATGGAACAGGAACTTTCAGCTGCATTCAAAAGCACCAATCACAGGATGAATAAACAGGAAGTTTTTCTTTCCCTCAGTCTACAACCATGACCATATCTGACACAGAACTGCTTCTAACCAACATAAGAGGGCGCTGTGAAGACATTGTGTAGTCCAGTGTTTCCCCAGCTCAGTCAGTTGTCAGTGAGTTTTTACTGTTACCTTTAAGTGTGTGCTTGCATGGAGGATGAGTTGGGGGGGAGGGAGGTATAACTTTGATCATGCGTTTAAATCTGTGGGGGAAGGATGGGAATGTGGTTGATGTGGCTTCATTTTAATTCTGTAAAGCACTTTGAACTGTAATTTCTGTATGAAAGGCGCTTTATAAATAAAGTTTGATTTGATTTGAACTCCTCTCCTCAAACACACTGCCCTGCATGTTTTAGATGTTTCCCTGCTTCAACACATCTGGTTTCAATTGAGGACTGATTAACAGGTTTCTGCTGAACTGCAAACATCTAAAACATGCAGGGCAGTGTGCTTTGACAACCAGGGTTGGGAAACACTGATCTAGTCTTTGCAGCATCATCTTTTGCCAGCGGTTAAGCTGGGTTATTTCCTGTTTTTTGTCCACTTTTCAGAGTGTTGTGCCCAGCCCCTCAGTGTGTCTGTGTTTGGACTAGTAGTGTGCATGATGATGGGTAACGTTTGAATGCTGCAGCCTTACCCTGTCTGCCATGCAGTGTGTCTGATCCATGAAAGTGATGCACTATACTATATATTACCAACATGCTGGATTTTACACATGAAATATCAGTTGCGCTGCATGTAATGACTTCTGTCCATGTGAAGACATGATCTTTGTTTGGACACAGACTCACACATGCAGGACCTACACAGCCTGTTTCCATATCTAAATGGAGACGTGTCAGTCTCAGGATGGAGGAGTCTGGTATTGTGCTTGGATCATACTGTTCCGTTCATCTTGGTCTCCTGTGTTTATTTGGTTTTTGGTATTTAAACAATGTTTCAGTGGGAGATCCATGCAGGTCTTTGTACATGAGGTCTCCTCCTGCAGCTTTAAGCAGATCCACTGGGTAGATGTCACTCTTCCTGGTTGGTGCAGTGAACATGAGAGTTTGCAGTTTTAATGAGACCAGTCAGCTGAGTAGCAACATATCATTACAGCGCCTGGACCAATCAGGAGGCTCAACAGGCCCGCTGCATAGTGACCTCACAGAGACTCAGTGAGCAAACAGAGATTCTGTTAGCAGTTTCTATCCCAGCTGGGTTTGAAACATGAGGGCACGACCTTGTGACCTTTATAGGGTCTACTGCTGCAAGATTAGTGCCAGATACACCAACATACACAGTAAGGTGCCGCTTCTAAAGTTACACAGTCAAAAATGAACAGCAATAATTTGGATTATTTAGCCTGTCATACAATAAATAAATGGAAGTTCATTTTTCTAAATCATATTTGCGTCCATGTTGGTTATTCATCCATAAACGTCACAGTTTAAAATGAAATATTTAGGGTAAAGGTACCCATTAAGCCCACCAAAATTAAAGTTTGCCTATTTTTCAAACAAATGAAAAGGGTTTATAGACATGATCCTTTGTTAAAATGAAAGATCAATCTCTCATTTAAAAATATTAGTTTTTCTCTCTTGAATTTTATGTCTCTTAATACAAGACATTTTCTAAATAAAGTCAAAAGTCTGGCATGGGGTTAATTAGTACCTCGGTACCATTTAAGCCCATGTGTGTTCCAAATAACCCCACAACCACATTTAATGACAGAAATATAAAAATATATTCATGCTTCAAGTATTTCAATAAGATGTGTTTAATGTTCAGGCATATAAGCCTATTACAAACACATTCAATAAAAACAACTTGTAATTTGGCTTCCAAAAATTAATTAACCAAAAATACAGTATAACCCAATTCAATTCAGTTTATTTATATAGCGCCAATTCACAACAGATGTCATCTCAAGGCACTTAACAAGAAGTCATTTCAATACATTTATACAAACATTCCAATCAGTTAAAAAGTTTCCTATTTAAGGAATCCCAGCAGATTGCGTCAGTCATTGGCGTGAGGTTGGGCCCCGTTGATGCAGACTTTCCAACCACAGCAATCCTTCAGCAATCCCTCATACTGAGCAAGCATGTAGCGACGGTGGAGAGGAAAAACTCCCCTTTAACAGGAAGAAACCTCCAACAGAACCAGGCTCAGTAGGAGCGGCCATCTGCCACGACCGTCCAACCCAGAGGAAGGCCTTAAAGGATTTATCATTTTGATAACCTGATGAGCCTGAACTTTAACCCTATCCTTCAGTTGCTCCCTCAAAGACTTCCTGTCAACTCCAAACTGCCTTGACAGTTGGCACAAGTTTCTAATTGTGCCCTCATGGTAGAGACGACATGCCTCAATCATTTTTGGACAGTCGCTGTAAGTTCTTTCTTTCTCATTTCTCACTACAATTAAAATTGGACATGCAATCGAACATACAAATTAGATTACATAATACTTGATTATATGGAATATAACACTTAGTTTAATGTCATGATGTTTTTGTCAGTATGTGATCCAAACATTATAGGGGAGGGGATGCATCAGATCTCAATACTGATGGAATTTCTATTGTAAAACACAAGATGGCGTTAAATGAAACTTGCTGGGCTTAAATGGTTCAATAGTGACCACTGAGGAGAAAAGGGGTATTTGGTCACTCTAAAAAGCTTAAAATGTATGACCTATGCATGTAGCCTTACTATATGGTAACCTTAATGGGATAGCATAATTTTTTCTGCCTTATATTTAGAATTATTGATGCTATATCAATAAAAATGTTAGCATGAAGTACCTCCGATTTGGGCCAGTGCACCATTTAAGCCCACCTTGAAAAAAACATATTTAAAAAATATATTAAACTCACTGAAACCATTTATTGTGGCTCAATGTGTATATTGTTATATGATGCACCACAAAACATTTACTTTATCCACAAATCATTTCTAATCCCCAGGTTGTATTGTAAAGAGCATGGCTACTGATTAGAATTAATGATTAGCTTGCTATGCTAACTAGAAAAACGCATCTTTTGTGATTAGTACAAACGGTACAAATTTCCAAAAACCTACTATATAATACACAAAAATCAATTCACTAATCTCTCAATTACCATAGTATTATTGTGCTTACCTCATTAGTTGCTGAAATTGGTTCAAAAAGACTTTTTCATAAGGTGTCCCAAAACATTGAAGTTTTGAGGTTTCTTCATCTGAGCTTCTTGAGAGTGCTGGATTGTTGGGCGGGGTTAACTCAAAAATGGCAAATGTGATTGGTGTTCACCGAAAACTCACATACCTATAAGAAGTTATTTGATTGGTGAAAATGATGAGTAGCTTATCACAACACCCTGATTTTTTTCAATTTCACTTCAAAGTTCCAAATGGGCTTAAATGGTACATGAGCTTAATAGGTACGCTTACCCTAGTTAGCAAGCTAAATATTTAGTTTGAAGCTAATAATGTACAGTTGTGGCCAAAAGTTTTGAGAATGACATAAATATTGGAAATTGGAAAAGTTGTTTCTTAAAGTTTTTAACTCGGGTGAGAATGTTGACGAGAACAAGGCTGGAGATAGTTATGTCAGGCTGATTGGGTTAGAATGGCAGACTTGACATGTTAAAAGGAGGGTGATGCTTGAAATCATTGTTCTTCCATTGTTAACCATGGTGACCTGCAAAGAAACGCGTGCAGCCATCATTGCGCTGCATAAAAATGGCTTCACAGGCAAGGATATTGTAGCTACTAAAATTGCACCTAAATCAACAATTTATAGGATTATCAAGAACTTCAAGGAAAGAGGTTCAATTCTTGTTAAGAAGGCTTCAGGGCGTCCAAGAAAGTCCAGCAAGCGACAGGATCGTCTCCTAAAGAGGATTCAGCTGCGGGATCGGAGTGCCACCAGTGCAGAGCTTGCTCAGGAAGGGCAGCAGGCGGGTGTGAGCGCATCTGCACGCACAGTGAGGCGAAGACTTTTGGAAGATGGCCTGGTGTCAAAAAGGGCAGCAAAGAAGCCACTTCTCTCCAAAAAAACATCAGGGACAGGTTGATCTTCTGCAGAAAGTCTGGTGAATGGACTGCTGAGGACTGGGGCAAAGTCATATTCTCCCATGAAGCCTCTTTCCGATTGTTTGGGGCATCTGGAATAAGGCTTGTCCGGAGAAGAAAAGGTGAGCGCCACCGTCAGTCCTGTGTCATGCCAACAGTAAAGCATCCTGAGACCATTCATGTGTGGGGTTGCTTCTCATCCAAGGGAGTGGGCTCACTTACAATTTTGCCCAAAAACACAGCCATGAATAAAGAATGGTACCAAAACACCCTCCAACAGCAACTTCTTCCAACAATCCAACAACAGTTTGGTGAAGAACAATGCATTTTCCAGCACGATGGAGCACCGTGCCATAAGGCAAAAGTGATAACTAAGTGGCTCGGGGACCAAAACTTTGAAATTTTGGGTCCATGGCCTGGAAACTCCCCAGATCTTAATCTCATTGAGAACTTGTGGTCAGTCCTCAAGAGGCGGGTGGACAAACAATAACCCACTAATTCTGACAAACTCCAAGAAGTGATTATGAAAGAATGGGTTGTTATCAGTCAGGATTTGGACCAGAAGTTGATTGAGAGCATGCCCAGTCGAATTGCAGAGGTCCTGAGAAAGAAGGGCCAACACTGCAAATACTGACTTTTTGCATAAATGTCATGTAATTGTCAATAAAAGCCTTTGAAACATATAAAGTGCTTGTAATTATATTTCAGTACATCACAGAAAAAACTGAAACAAAGATCTAAAAGTAGTTTTGCAGCAAACTTTGTGAAAACTAATATTTGTGTCATTCTCAAAACTTTTGGTCACAACTGTATGTAGCCAGCTAAACTGGCTAGCTAAATATATAGCGTCGAAGTAAATATTTAACTTGGAGCTAAATATTTAGCTAATATGCAAATTCAGTTGCTGAGAAGCGGAAGTAGACAATCAAAATAACAGCTGGGTTCCCCAAACCTCTATATAAAATCCTGCTGCTGGTACAGTCACTGTTACTGTGAATTCATCGCTAGGCGTCTGTGTTGCCTTTGAAACGGCTCATCCTACGTTCTAAGATGTCAGACTTCCGCTTATCAGCAAGTAAATTTTCATTTTAGCAAAACATTTAACTCTTTGCTAAATGTTCAGCTCGAAGCTAAATATTAGCTAGCCAGTTTAGCTTCCTAACTAAATATTTAGCTTGCTAATTAAGTATTTAGTTTGAAGCTAAATATTTAGTTTGTAGAATAAATATATAGTTGATAAGCTATATGTTTAGTTTGGAGCTAAATATTTAATTTGTCAACTATATATTTAGCTATTTATTTTGAAACTGACATTTATAAAGGAATAAATAACATGGACGCAAATATATCTTTGAAAAATGAACCACCATTTATTGATGTTATGACAGGCTAAATAACCAAACTTAATGTTAGGTTTTGACTGTGTAACTTTACAAACAGCACCCCATACCAACAGGCCCTCAGAGAGACGTATCAGGACCTTATAGTATTAGGAGGGCCCTGTATGCTATAATACTGTCGGACACAATGTACGGACTGATCAGTGTTTTTTTTTCTGATTAGATAACTATAAGGAGCTTTTTATTTTTTGCTTTGAAACACCATTCATCTTTGTTGTCAAACAATCAATGAAATGCTTTTCTGATTTTCTCCCCATAAACGCTGTTCTGTTTGTGTTGGTTCCAGGAATCTTTTCCAGGTGTGTTCTCATGTGACAGCACCCACTGATGGAGGATGCATCTGTCAACATTTAAGCACAGCAACAGATTCTTAGCTGCACCAGTTAGTGGGAGAGACCAAGCAGAGGCAAAAGGCCATGGGGAGCACCATAAAAGTGTGACCATAGCACCCACGAGCCGCTATCTGACCGACAGACACTATGTGGAGAGGAAGCCACTGTTCACTGAGGAGCATCATGTGTCCATCTTAAAGATGAGCCATCACCATCCACCGAAGCTCCCAGAGAAGGTGAGAGGGATGAAAACAGGAAGGATAGGTTGTCGTCCTCCACAGTTCATCAGCATCTCTGAACTGAGGATCATGTCGGGTTGGCTGACTGAAAACACTTTCTCTCATTTTAGAGTAAAAACATGGAGACATATAGGCAAGGCAAGTCAATTTTATTTCTATAGCACACTTTCAACAACAAGGTCATTCAAGGTGCTTTACATGATTAGAGGATAAAAATAAAAAGAGCAGTAAAACACAGTCAAAGCATATAAAGTAAAAACAGCAATAAAGCAAGAAGCACAGACAGAACATATGAAACATTTAAACATTACTCAAAGGCAGCTTTAAACTGATACGTTTTTAGTTGTGATTTAAAAGAACTCAGTGTTTCAGCAGCTTTGCAGTTTTCTGGAAGTTTGTTCCAGGTTAGAGGAGCATAGAAACTGAAAGCTGCTTCTCCATGTTTAGTTCTGATTCTAGGGATGTTGAGTAGACTGGAATTAGAGGACCTGAGTGTTCTAGGGGGTTGATATAGTAACAGCAGATCTTCAACATACTTTGGTGCTAAGCCATTCAATGATTTATAAACTAGTAAAAGTATTCAGAAGTCTATTCTCTGAGCTACAGGGAGCCAGTGTAAGGACTTTAGAACTGGGGTGATGTGCTCTACTTTCCTGGTTCTAGTGAGGAACACGAGCAGCAGCGTTCTGGATCAGCTGTAGCTTTCTGATTGACTTTTTAGGCAGACCTGTGAAGATGCTGTTGCAGTAATCAATCCGACTAAAGATAAATGCATGGATGAGTTTTTCTAGGTCCTGTTGCGACATCAGTCCTTTAATCCTAGAGATGTTCTTCAGGTGATAGAAGGCTGACCTTGTTATTGCCTTTATGTGACCCTGGAGGTTCAGGTCTGAGTCCATCACTACACCTAGATTTCAGGCCTGATCTGTGGCTTCTAGCTGTAACTGAAGCTGTGTGTAACTCTTGATCGTTCCTCCTTAGATCCAAAAGTAATTACTTCTGTTTTGTTTCTGTTCAGCTGGAGAAAGTTATGGTACATCCATCCATTGATTTGCTCGATGCATTCACTTATATTTTATATGGTTTCATACATGTTAATATAGATATTTTCAGCAGGGGTCGCACTGGGCATTTTTTGTTGTAAAAAAACTCTGGTCATAACCTATTTTTACCGGTCAATTTTTACAATGATAGCATATTCAGTTGTATTAATTAATGTCTTTTCTAACACACGCTGTCAGCTCGAGATGCGTTGAGTCCAGTTTTTTTTTTAATGTTATTCAGTTACCTGTACATTGTGCGTAAAGTTGAAAATGTCTGCGCATTTGAACCAAGTGGTCAGAGGTATGAATTCCTCATGTCAGAATGACAGACGGGTTTAAAGTTTTTCTCTCAGCGTTCAAAAGCAACGGTCAAATGTGGAAAATATACTGTTAACGCGACCCCTGGTTCAGTGTTTATCATTTTGTGGAGTATAGATCACTGAAGAGGTAAGTACTCGCATATTAACTTGACGCTGATTATTAAAAATGCTGTTTTTTTATTTAAACAATAATATCAGTAGATATAAAACCATGCACTAACGCTTGGGGTGGTTGCATAATGAGTTACAACAACATTTAATTTCCCTTTGGGATTAATAAAGTAATTTTGAATTTGAATTTTGAATTTATACTTTGTGATGCTTCTGCATTCCTTTCAGGGGGAGCCCTCAGGAGAACACACCAACATGCAGCTCAGGGTCAAACCAACACAGATGCAGCTTCCAGAGAACCTCGGCCTCTCTCTAAGTGACCTCTCCCTTCCCACAGCCTCTGGAGAACAACCTAGCTCACCCTCGTCTGCTCCAGAACTTCAGACCCAGCTGCACCACAGAAAACCTTTCCATGGCAGATCAGCTCAGCGAAGCTTCTCGAGTTCAATTCTTGAGGTCCAGAGTATAAATCCTCCTCTGAGGCCACGGCTGACCTCCACAGTTCTTCATCCAACCTACACGCCCCGCTCACGGTACCCCAGGCCAAGCCCAAGCCACTTCAGATCAAGGGAGGGGGGTGGTGTAGAAGGAAGGAGGCCAGGTTCTCCAGGAGGGAACTCTAAACAGAACCCTGAGTGTTCCTATCAGGCGGACTACTGGGCCTGTGCCATTCCTAAAGCTCTGCCTCCTTCTCCAGACAGGAAGTCCACTGCCTGGAACCCGAATAAAGAATACGAGGCCCTGCTGGACTACACCTACCCTCTGAGACCAGCACATGACAGCAGTGAGTGGAACCGCTCTGACCTACCATCAGACTCTCTTCTAAGAAGTGACCTGAACATGAAGGATTCTGGGATTGAACTGGACCACTTGTGCAGCTCTGCCGGCCTGTCAGGGTTAGAACCGTCTGATTGTGGAGCAGGAAAGAGCAGAGATAGAAGCTGTGCATGGGCAGAGTACAGCTCACCTGACCTGCAGCTGTTCCACAGATCTCCAGATGGTCCACCCTGTGGTACACCACTCTCCCTCACCAATCACTTCAGTGTGTCCCTGGACAGCTTGGACTGCAGCAAGGACAGAGCTGGAAGTTCTCAAAGCATGCGTGGTGATGACTGTCAGCACCATGCGGCGGCCTCCTCCTCCTCTTCCTCTGCTTTCATCCGTTCCACCAGTGTTCTCCCACGGTCCAGGTGGGTTGGTGGGGAGATGGATGAGGAGTTCTGGCCTCTACCGACGCAGCTGGAGGAGCTGCAGCAGCTGTCCAGACAGGTCAGTACAGCAGACCCTTTCCTGTGTAATGATCAGAGGGCTGAGTAGTTGTTCTGGTTGTTAAGGAGCCCTGTTCTCAGACTCATCCAGGAGGTCACAGAAGAGGAATAAGGAGGAATTCAGGCTTGAGATTAATAAAGGGATTTATTGACATATTTATGACCTCAACTAATCATCAGACTGAGGCCTAAAAACAGAGGAGAATGGTACTTGTATGAAAGTGCTGCTGCCATAAGATCTGTACTTTAGTAGAAGAAGAGTACATCAGATGATGAGACACCAGGTGAAAACACTTGCTTCAAGTAAACGTTGTCCTAAAGCAGCAGAAACTCTGGTGCAAGTCATTCAGTAACTTTTTCTGTCTGTCTCAGAATATAATGAAACTCACTAGACAGGATCATTTTAAAGGGGACATATTAGGACTCTTTTTAGACTAGTTATAACAGGTCGATGGTCTATACAAAACATGTTGATGAAGTTACATGTTACACACACCAGATCACTCTCACATAAAACAATCTCATCAGCTCAATTCTTGACAATTTCAGTCCTTTTCAGAATGAGCTGTTTAGAGGGCTCTGTCATGTTTATGCAGATAAGCGGTTGCAGACCACACCAACCTATCTTGTTACTAGGCTCCTGGTTGGCCACACAAGAGAATGGCATGGAATTATTATTGGTGGCCGTGGTTTGACAGGGGAGGAGCAGTTATGTGCCAGTTCTGCTTATTGGGACGCCACAATGAAGCCCTTGAGGAGATCAGCCTGTGGTTCTGCTGAGGTGTTCAGGAAGCCCAGGTTGCTTTGATTGCCATCATTAGGTCAACTACATTGTTGGTTCTAGATTCTCTATGGGGTTAAAGGTCAGGCCAGTCTGCTAGCCAGTCAAGCTCAGTACCACAATGGTGACTGAAGCAGGTTTTGGTACCTTTGGTAGTTTGGGTCGGTACTGAATTCTGCTGGAAAATGAAATCAGCATCTCCATAAAGCTTGTGAGAAGAAGGAACATGAAGACCTGTAAAATGTCCTGGTGGATGGCTGCGTTGACTGTGGACTCTAGAAAGGCCAGTGGACCAGAACCAGCAGATGACATGGAACCCAAACAATGAATGACTGTGGAAACGTCAATCTGCACAAAAATGTCGACGTCAGAAAAGAGACTTTGGAACGCTGAGCACAAGTCCAGTCCTTATATGTTTCTGTCTTCCTCCAGGAGAACACAATGTGTTCTGCCTGCTTTGTTTCATGTTTCTGGTGAATAGTGGTTATGGGATGTTGAGCAGGTCTTTGTTTCAAACCACAGGTGGGTTGTGATTGAACATGTTCTGACTCAGAATCAACGTCCATGTGAACCAAGAACAGGAACAAATGGAAACGGTCCATGTTCTGTGTGTCCTGACCTTTGGAGCAGGTGAGGGAGGCGACGGCCCACCTGAACCTGCCTGTGAGCGCCAGCTTTGCATCTCTCCACCGTGACACCACGTCCATCCTGTCCTCCGTCACCGCTCCTCAGAACCCGGGTGCTGAAGAGCAGACTCAAGAGACTGTGGAGGACAAACAGGATGGAAATGAAGGGATGCAGAGCAGCGCTGCTCAGACAGGTATTTATTTCCTGACAACATCTGGCTGTACACACGCTGCTCCTCATCACTCACCTGTTCTCCTCTGGTTTCCCAGCAACAGGCGATGACTGGGACTCTGAGACTTTGAGGAGCAGTGTTGGTGCTGGGCTGGACCCAGGAGGAGGAGGACTGAGTCTGACGGGGGTCAGGGAGCGTCTGGTGAAGCAGCTGTGTGACTCCAGCCCAGAACAGAGCGACTCTCTGATCAAACACATCCAGGTAGGAACAAGTTCAGCTAGGATTTCAAAAGAGTCTGAGGAAAGAGAACCAAGGCATTTGAACTTATTAGGTGTCTAATCTCTCTAGTGATGATCGGCAGTAAAGAGTGAATGCTGTGTTTGTTCCAGGTGTTCTGTTCACAGCTGGAGCTGCTAATCCAGCAGCTGTATGCTCTGTCACAGAGCATGGAGAAGATTCCTGCTCCTGCTGGGGACATAGTCAGTGTGAAGTCATCTCTGGCTGATTATCAGGTGACTGATGAACTTCCAACATGCTTAGAGAAACAAAAATCATTTCAGGCTCACCTGCACATCGTTTCAATGTTGAGAACTGGAACTTTTATGTCTGTGGGAGGTAGTGTGGTTCTGCACACCTATATATGGCATTTAGGGAGTAAAATGTAGCGTCAACAGTTTAAAGCATATTCACAATCGTATGATAGATTAATGTAATTCATGTCTTCATGTTGGGTGAAATAAGTCCTTTGGTGAGTCTTACTGCAGACTGTGAATAGGCTGCACGTCTGAGGGAGCCAATGATATGAGCAGAGATACTGGCTTACTGATTTATCATCACTGATTCATTCATCCATACCATACCACTGGATTTCTAAAGCCCATAACAGCTCTGTTCAACTGTAGTCTACAAAAACTGGAGTAAAGAGAACAAGAATAAAACCAAAATAACACAGATACATATAGAGGGTTAAAAAATAAAGACAACTCACAGTCTCAAAGAGACTTCAAAACAAATAAAAGAATTGTAAGATTTGGGGGCGGCATGGTGTAGTGGTTAAGACGGGCACCCCGTGTTCAGAGGCCTCAGAGCTTGAACCTGCTGTCCCGGGTTCGACTCTCACCCAGTAGACCTTTGTCGAATGTCTCTCCCTTACCTCTTGCCCCCTTTCTGTACAATCCACTTCATGTAAAGCCCACTGTAGCCACAAAACCTTTAAGAAATAAAGAAATTGGGGCGGGTGTGGCTCAGTGGTAGAGTTGTTGGCCTACCTTGCCTACTTTTGTTGGCCAGAGGGGCCATATAACAGCCTCTCTGTCAGTCTGCCCAAGAGCAGCTGTGGCTACAATCGTAGTTTGCTTTCTCTAGTGTGGGAATGTGAGAGTGAATGAATAATGGAGTTGTAAAGTGCTTTGAGGATCTTAAAAAGCACTATATAAATGCAAGCCATAACAATTTAGATTTGACTTGATTTGATCATATGTTCCAAGTGTTCTGTTCACCAGATTAAACAGTCAGCTGAGATGTTTTACATTCCAGTTGTTGATTGGAGATGGTCATTAAGGCAGTCTTCCTGGACTGTGGACCAGAACTGGCTGATCTTCAGCCCTGATCTCTGACCAGCAGGGAACTTAAAAATCCAATGTTTTTCCTGTTAGTGAAAGGATCATACGTCAGCGCTACCAGGTAGTACAGTCAACGGGGCTCTGGGATGTAGCTATTTAAAAGGAAGCTGTATCTTCAACATGTTGAGGCATGTCTGTAGTTGGTTGAGAGTGAAAGAGCCTGAGACTTTGAAGTGAAAACAGGAAGGTTGAACAGAGTACAGCTAGGATCCTGCTTTGTTCTTATAAGGTTTCACCCTCTGACTGCTTTAGAACCTGCTTTATTCTGGTCTCAGAGTGAAGGTAGGGGTCTATATTCTTTAGCCAATACACAACAGAGACTGCTGGGTTAGTAAAGTTAACCATGTTAACCACCAACATAAGATCCTTAGGACAAGTCTGTGATTTTTGGTTTTAAATGATGGTAAAAACTTGTCACTGTGTGACTACTCTCTTATATGTGAAGCGACTTTTACTCTGCTGATGGCATGAAGGCTGAGAACAGATCCCTGGGATTTTGTTCTTACTTCTTCTATTGTAGTTATTTCAGGGAAATTTGATTAAAACCCAAATTGGTTATCAGCTGGTCAACATTTTCCAAATAACTGCAATCAGAAATCAGCCATAAAGTTCTGATTGGTCCATCTAGTCCTAGTAAGAAGCCAAAATAAGAAGGATGTTACTGTGCAGAAACATGCCAGCAGCCCCAGCTCCACGTTCCAGCTTCCTTCTGTCTCCACTCTAAGTGACTGATGTGTTTTCAGAGCTTCCAGAAGGAGGTGAGCAGACATCAGCCTCTGACCTCCTGTGTCCTCTATGCTGGACAGCATCTTCTCAGCTGCATCGACAGCACCTCTCCATGTCAGTGCTGCATGTTGGACCTTCTTAACAACTCCTGAAACAGACTTAGACATAATGTTCCTGCAGAGTCTGACTCTGGGATGTCCTGTTTCTGTGTTTGCAGTTTTAAAAGACACGCTGGTGCTCATCGAGAGGCAGTCTGGTGCTCTGCAGTCCCACTCAGAGCACGTTTTCTCCTCCATCCTGTCTGCTATGGACAGTCTGGCTCTGTCCACTCACCACAGCTCTGTCCAGCTGAGAGAAGAGAGAAACTCTGCTGGAACCTAACAACTCCCAAGTTTGTGGACAGACCATGAAATGACCAATTTGACCGGTTTTCTGACGTGTTTCTAACAGTTCTGATTGTCCTATAACTTGTTTTCAAAAGGACATTTTAGCATTCAGGAATCAGGACTGTAACAGGGCTTTGATTTACTACCAAGGGATCTGAGATCTCCTCCTGGTCAGACAGACCACAGACAGTTCCCCTGGAAGGTGGGACCCTGGTCAGCTATTCAAAATAACTCAACTCTAGGAGCTCCAGACATCCATCAGCGGTTCTCCAGGTACTCCAGTCAGGTTGCAGAGAGACCAGGTCTAGAAGGTGCTAAAGGTCTGTAAAGTGCTTTGAGCGTCTCGAAAAGCGCTAAATAAATGCAATCCATTATTATTATTATTATTATTATTATTATTATTATTATTATTATTATTATTATTATTATTATTATTATTATTACAAGAAGGGATACGCAGATTGTTCCTCCCAAGCTTCTTATGGGGTGCTCAAGATATTTCAGAAAGTATATACAGTCATATTCAATACATGAGAATATTATTGAAAAGGTGATTTATTTCAGTAACTCCATCACTAAAGCCTGTTTCAAAAAACACACTGGCAGCATATCGGGTTACACTGCCACCACAGTGTGTCATTTGAATGCGCCATGGCGGCATGGGGAGGCCAGAATATTGCGCCAAGCTTGATAGTAATATTACTGTAACGCCTGACTTGACCACTTATGAGTGACCAAAGGCTCCCTGATGCCTCCTCTGCTTTGCAGCAAAGTGACGCTATTGTTTTTTGAAACAGGCTTAAATGAAACGCATTTAATAAAATATTTTTACACAGACTATTGTTTTCAAGCATTTATTACTGTTAATTATAAAGGTTTTCTGCTTACAGCTGATGAAAACATATTTAAGTTTAGAACATTACATCAGAATAATAAAAAAACATTTTGAATACAGAAGTGCTGATTTAATGAAAATATGTTTAATACCTGCTCAAAGGTTGTTCATTTTAATCGGACAAATGCACCTCATTAGAACACAGATTCTGATTTATTGAATATGACTGTATAATTGCTCCAGTTTGTCCTAAAGTCGCCTGATTGGGTATCATACCTAGAACTCCAAATGGACATAAAAATCTTCATCAGAGGATTCTGAACCTCCACATCTGAATAAACAACTTCACTGTTACTGCATTTTATATTGTATCATTTTGTCAGATGATATTAAAAGATATGTTAATAAATATTACATTTTTAGAATTGTTGTTTTATTTATTCTATATGTTTTTAAAATTCCTGTTTTTACCAGTCTGACATATGATTCATGTATTTAGATGCTCTGGAGGACAGTACCAGCCACTCTTATCAGCTCCCCTGGTAAAGTGGGTCTTAAAATAAATCCATCTTTTACTGCAGCATCATCATCATCTCTTTCTGGAAAATTCAAGAGCTTTTAATTTGAGCACCTTTTTGTTGGGAGCAAGGGTTGTGTTAACTGAACATTTTCCGTATTTGACTTTTTTCTTAGCTGCGACAGAAAAATCGGAGGGTCGTCACTCATTTGGACAAATTGCAATTCACACCCCTGACCACTTGGGTCTGTAGACGCACGGACATTTTCAACTTTACGCACAGAGCTCAGGTAACTGAATCCATCAAAAAAAGTGTGTTGAAGAGTTACGAAGGCTTTGGAGCACATCTGTGACTCCAGCGGACACAGACCGGTGGTGACGGGTCACTGCAACTTGAGCACTGATGCAGAAGGAGCACATGCTGCGCTATTTCCTCCCACTGAAGTGATCAGAAAAGCCCTTGTTCAGAGAGTCTTGCCGAATTCCGGTCACTAGGTGGAGATATGTTCCCTGATTTCAAAATTTTGGCTGATGTGGCACTTGTAATTCCAGTCTCCAGCAGCAGAGTGTGGATTCAGTCTCCATTACACACAAGTTTATCATCACTCACTATCATTTTAAAAATTGATTGGTAAAAAAAGTATTCTGAGTATGACCAGATTTTTTGGACCCCATCGGTCAAGATGACAGAAAAAAAAATTCTAGCACAACCTCTGGTTGGGAGATAATTGTTTTTAACCAAATAATGAGTTGCAGAATGACTGTCCCCCTGCTATCAAGACTCTGCAGACCCCTCTTGTAAAAACAGGACAGCAGTCTGTCTTCTCCTCTAACATTTTATCTGGTTGAGAGATGAGACTGGGTCTGATGACCCCCACCTCTGTGCTGATCTGGCTGTATGATTTGGATCATTATCCCTCTGAACTCCACCTCCAGTTCCTGATGCCAAGCAGACTATAAGAAGGTTCTCTGGGCCTTTGGAAGAGAAATGGCCCACAGCATGAGAGATCTTCTACCATACTTGAACAGTGGCCATGAGCAGCTTTTCCACATATTTATTGTGTTTTTCACACCCAGCTCAGCTGGAGTCTTTGTTACTGAAAGTCTTCTGTAACCAAAGCTCTTAGCTCCAGTTAAAGTCTTCTTAATGTTTACATCTATGGTGGTAGAACAGAAGAGGCTGGGATCAGCCCTAAACCCCATGTTGGCATGTAAATATCGTCTAATGGTTGTCATGGAGATGCTGCTCTTTGCTGTGGTTCTCTTACATGGAGCTTTAGAGATGTTTTACCTCCCTCACCATCATGCTCACTGAGCCTGGTGGAAGATAAATATGGGTCCCAGTCAGCCTGGTGGCCAGAAGCTAAAATCAACTCATTTCAGTTGATTTATGTACTGAAGCACCAATTTACAAAAAAAAAAGTTTTAAGAAAACGGACCTCTGGGTCACCTCACCCAGGGAAACATAATAATAGTAATAATAGTTTAAAGGGACCGTTTGATGTACTAATAACTGGGCCATCAGTGATTTTGTTGAAAGAAGTTAATTAACATGGGAGTTGTCCCCACTGATTGAATGCTGAAGTAAAAGGCAGGGTTTTTCTATTTGTTTTAGTGAGAAATTATGCTTCTGCATTAAAAGATGAATTTATTAAAAATATATATATTTTTATACATTTTCACCAGGGGTGCCAATGTGGCCAGCACTGGTTGGCACACATTGGTTTATTCATGTTTAGAACATCTACAGTGTTGTGAAAAGGCGTTTTCCTCCTTCCTGATTTCAGTTTTCATCATATTTTTGTCATCAAACAAATGTTAATATCAAACAGATAACATGAGTAAAACATTTGCCTTCTATTTCATTAAGTGACAAAAAAAGGCTATCCAAAACTGACTTTGCCCTAGGAGGAAATGAAACTGTCCCCTTAATTAACTCTGAATGGCCACATTTATTAGAAAGCAGAGTTCAGTTTCCCTTGGCACAGCCAGGCCTGATTACTGCCAGGTATAGAGGGATGGAGACTTCACTGGAATGAAAACCTGTCTGATAACATGAAGCAACATATCTAAAGGAATTCAACTATACATGAGAAACAAAATCACTGACCAGAAGAACCCCAGTGAGAACCATTATCCGCTGATGGAGAACACGTGGAACAGTGGAGAACCTTCATAGGACTGGGTGTCTTACCAACATTGCTCCAAGAGCTCATTGACAGTTGACTTATTCGGGAAGTCATAGAACACATAACATCATCCAAAACTCTGAAAAACCCCACTTCCTCAGTTAAGGTCAAAGTTCACAAGGCAACAATAAGAGAGAAAAACAGCAAAAAGGGCCTCCATGGGAGTTTCCCAGGCCAGAACCACTGCTGACCCAAAAAGAACACAAAGGCCCATCTCACATTTACCAAAAATCATCTTGATGATCCCAGAAACTGTTGGAAAAATATTCTGCGGACTGATGAGACAAAGTGGAAGTTTCTGGAAGGTGGGTGTCCCAAAACTTACAGCCTTTCAGAATAACAATAACACCTACAGTCAAACATGGTGTATCAAGTATGGTGGTCTAGGATTGCTTTGCTGCTTCAAAATCTGGACAACTTGTAATTGATGCACCAAGGAATTCTGGTCTTTATCAGAAAATCCTGAAGAACATTTGACCATCAGTTTGTGGGCTTAAGTTCAAGCCCACTTGAGTTCTGCTGCAGAACAATGATCTAGATAATACCTACTGGGCCTACAGCAAAACAAACCAAAATGAATTCTGAACTTTGGCCTTGTCAAAGAAATCTGCTGATGTGGTTGAATTAAACCATTTCTGCCAAGCAGAGTGGACCAAAAACTCCTCCATGATGATTTTAGAGACTCATGAGCAGTTATCACAAACATCTGATAGCAGCTATTGCTGCGCAGGGTGGAACACCTTGTTTTTGCGGTTAGTGCATGGTTGTCCAAACTGTGACACTTGGAATAATGTGTGACTCTGACTGCAGTTCAAGAATGGTTTAAATTTTGTCTTCCAACTAATGATGCAGATGAGTACTCTGCATCATTTTTTAGGTTTAGCTTTTTTATGACAAATTTCTGTCTTCTACATTGAAACTGTCGTTTTCTTTTATTAGCCATGTTTTTTGCTTTTTTATATATTCTACAGTTTTATATAGAAATATGCTTAAAATGTATTTTTTCTTAAAATAGCTGAATTTTCCCATAACTTTATATTTTGTTTGTCTCAGGACATTTTAAAAATATTAAGTTGCATGTTACTCGGTACTTAAGTAGCCTTTTAATAACGTATTTTACTCTTACTCCAGTATTTTGTTGGACGGCTAATTTTTACTTGTTTGATATTAACATTAATCTGATGTTCTGAAACATTTAGGAGTGAGAAAAAATGCAAAAACAGAAGAAATCAGATATGGGGGGTGAACATAGTTCGGTTCAATGGATCTAAATGGTAACGCATCTAGAACCACACAGACCCAATATAAATGCATTAATTAACGCATATTTAATATGAAAAACATATGAATGATAAAGTGTGGTGGTGAAACCATGGACACCTAAAGGTCCGGGAGTCACCGTAACTAGAAAGCTCTTGTCCTTCATAAAAGCTTTCTTTAAAAAACAAAAATCAGCAATGAACAGCAGCACCGTCAGCTTGTTGAGGTTTAGGTTGAAGTCCATGAGCGGAAGTAGTGGAAGGTGTGTAGTTTGACTCCGCTTTGCCACGTTTCACTAAATGATGTAATCTCTCCGGTCAGAACTCGACAGTTCTCTGCTGCTGCAGTCACCGCACACACTAACCAGTCAGTCAGCGACGCCTCTACCTTCAGCCGCCCGCTCATTCTGCTCTGCTTTACTGTTAAACAACGCGACTCGAATCTAGCTACGCATCTTGCGGTGTTTCCCCCTCCTGTCATAGCAGCTGGCTGATGTTAGCCGTTTCCTGGTTGAAGTTGCAGCCATTTTGGATTTTGACTGAGAAAACAGACAGCTGGGTCGCGCTTCGGGGAGCGGTACAAGCTGGTCGTCGCCCCCGTTTTTCACTAGTAGACAGACAGCCCTGCTTCTCTGCGGACGGTGACACTACGAGTCGACAATGAATCCCGAATAGTAAGTATTCTACCTTTACCCGCGGCGGGCTGCTAGTTAGAGCTAGCTCTATGCTAACATGTCAGGGCTGGTAAATATGTTAGGAGCGAGTGAACGTGGAACATCAGCTGACTGTGGCCTTCATGTACACCTGTGTGAATCCACCCCGTGGCTCCGCTTTATGTCCCATGGTGTCGGCTCTCCATTAATGGCTAGTTTAGCCGCTGTTGTTCGACGGCTGGTGGCTTCACTGACAGCTGGCTGGATTTCACTCGGAGTTGTAAATACGGGACAGAGGTGCCATGTTGAAGAGTTAGCTTTAACGTTAACTCTCTCCGGCTGCTCTCAACCACATTAAAGCAGCTGCTATCATCTCCACTGGGGTTTAATGGCATTTATTAAAACCGACATAAAAAGGCTGATTAGGGACGCCGTGAAGTTAACATCTAAAGGGCTATTCCGCTGCTTTTGGTGAATCTGGGCCACCTTTGATCAGCTCTACCTCCAAATCTAGAACAGCTTGCATGATCAAACCTGACTGGACTGGGTTGTTTCTCATGGATTATAGATTCTTAGTAACAGAGTTTGAAATTGTTCTATTTATGAAATCTAGTTATTCACCAGTCAGTTACCTAGTCTTCCCACGATCCTCACCGATCAATAAGTTAATACCATTTATTTTTCTTACTTTTTCATGAATAAAAAGTAAGAACTCATACAAATATATGTTGTATAGTTACATCCATCAACAGCAAGAAGTCTGATTCACTTTTTTAGTTTTATTAAAACTATGGTTAGGGACATAGTTTTGATTCGTACGTCAATTATCATGTTATTACTACTTTTTTATTGTAGTTTTCTCTTCTTGAAAGTTGGACAACTACTGGCCAGGAAATAAACCCACATCAGTGTGTCTCTCTAAAACATAAATACCTATGTGAATACTTTATCAATATTTAAATCACTTTAGACCAGGTCAGGATCAAAAACTTCAGACCTCAGTATGGTCAAACTGGACCAGATTTGATTTCTGTTTGCAGATTCTTTACATTCCATGTTTGAACTGTGTGGTTCTGAGCACCAAACAGTGAATCCTCAGGACTTAGACCGGACAAACCTGTACTGAATGATTTTTCAACTAAAGGGTTATTCTGTAAAACGCTTGTGTGTTTAAGACACTGTAATAACTGTAGAATACTGCAGTACAGGTTCAACCAGATCAGATCAAATATTATCCACATTCCTTATGAATAGTGGAATCAGAAGCTAACTTCAGGCTGTTGTTTTCAGGCTCTGGATGTTTGAGCCAGTTGTTGATTGGCTGATGTTCCCTTCAGTGTTTGCCTTCACCACCTTAATATGGTTTGGCAGGTTTAGCAGCAGTAGTGGTCCAATGTTTACGTCAGGATCGCTGGGTTGAAGCTGGATCTGGGGTTTTCAGTCCTATGGTCTAACAGAGCTCAGGCAGTCTCTCCACAGCCGCTCAGTCATGTGTGGGTCACATGTCACAGGACAGGCCCTGGATTTCCTCACTGCAGTGTTGAGCAATCAGTCAGTTGAGCTTCCTGTCTCTTTAGGTTTCCATTCATAAACATGGAAGGACGGAGATATTTGGAAAACATCTGAGCTCACATTTTCCTCTTCTTTCTTTTATTCCAGACGTTTAAAAATATGATTGAGATTTTTCTTTGTTTGTTTTGTTTTTTCATTGACTCTGTTGGATTAAATATTCCTCAGGAAATTTAGATGAGATGAAATCTGAGATTCACTGACAGCAACATCAAATAATTCTACATTATAATCTCCCATCTTGATGTGAGACCAGCTAGAACCAGTCTGCTGGTTTTGGGCTGTGTGCTATTGTTCCTAAAGTTCTATAGAACAGTGAGTGTTCAGTATTCCATAGGAGCCACCATTGTTCCCGGGCAGAGGCCTAATGAAGAGGGAATGACTGGAACCTGGAGAGTGGAGCCTGTTTGGGAAGATGGGATAGTGGTCCGACTAATAGGAGCCCCTGAGGTGTTAACATGTTGTGTGTGGTTGTATTATGAGCTGATAGGTTCGTCTCTAACTGTTCAGTAAACTACCACAGGTTAACCAGCTGCCTGTTGGCCATAAAGGGATTATTGGGAAGGATTGGTGGATGTTATAGGAGCAGGAGGTGGTTTAGTCTTGACTGCTGGCTCAGTGCCACCTTATTGCAGGTCAGGTATTTGTATGGTGAGTCAATGAATGGGATAATCATCTCAGTATACTAAGTGCAGGCCCTGCCCTGCGCCTCAGTGGGCCGGGTGGAAAGGGAGCGTAACTTGTCATGTAGAACCAGGACTGTCAGGCTGTGTGATATCAGGAAATATTAGGACAATAACTTATTTTAAGCCACAGTTTCCTCACTCAGCTGCTTCTTGGGTATCATCACTTCCTGGGGTAAATCAGAAATTTGTTAGGAAAAGATCTGATTGGTACATCTCTAGTTCTAGTATCTAGGTCACTGAAATCTATAAAACGTGTGGGCATACATGGCAGAAAAATCCATCCAGCCGGCCAGATGTTTTATTGACATGGCACTGGAAATATAATAACATATCTCACATTGCAGCCCAACAGTCCTTTAATCCCTGCAGAACCTTTTCCAGCCTGTTGACGGAGGAAGGGAACCCACGTTGTTTGGGTCAGGATAATTACTGGAGTTGGTGATGATACTGTGAACAGAACGGCTAAATATGAGACAAGTGTGGTGTTCAGGGCTGCTGGCCTCTCTCTGTAGCACTGGTCAGGCTTTGGGAAGTCCTGTTACATGAGCCCAGTAAACAGGGATCACGGTTCTGTTGCAACATCTGTCTGGGTCCTCCCAGTGGTTTCTGTTGACTTCCTGGGTCCAGTCACATGGTCAGGGCCAGTCAGCTTTACCGGACTTCCTCTGGTGATGTGGTGGTGCTCTCTACAGTCCAGCTGTCATGTTGTCTCTCCTTGTCATATCCAGTCCTCTCAGCTACACTAAGGGCTGCTCTGTCAGGTTAATAACAAACGGAGCATCTAGAACCGTCCCTTAGTGACTGCTGTTAACTGTGCCTAACGTTTAATTTGATTGGTTGACTGAATATCCTCTAACATTTTCTGTCCCCTCCTTCACAGTGACTATTTATTCAAACTGCTCCTGATTGGTGACTCTGGTGTTGGAAAGTCTTGCCTTCTTCTCCGGTTTGCAGTGAGTTTTCCAGAAAACCACATTCTGAGGAAGTGAACAGGATGTGTGAGGTGTCTGACCCCCCCCCCCCCCCTCTCTCTCTCTCTCTCTCTCTCTCTTCCCCCCCCCCCCCCCCCCTCTCTCTCTCTCTCTACAGGACGACACATACACAGAAAGTTACATTAGCACTATTGGTGTGGACTTCAAAATACGAACCATAGAACTAGATGGAAAGACCATTAAGCTTCAGATTGTAAGTATCCTCCAGCTTCCTGTAGTTCTGTGGTGAATGTCTGGAGTTGATCATTTATTGTGTAGCTGGAACCGGTCCTGGATGAGTCTTGCACAACTTTACACTGTCTCAAAAGTAACTTCTTCATGTTTACACCACAGAGTGTTTCCACTATGACCAGTGTCCAGTTTCTCTCTCATCACCATGTTCCGTTTTCAGCCTGATTGAAAGACTTCAGTGTGTCTGTAATCAGATACTGCAGCCAATCAGATCGTCTGTTTTTGACAGAACCGTGAAAATAATATGACGTTTTGCCTGCCTTACAAGTCAGAACTTTGTTTTGGGAATAAGATCAAGTCCAACTTCACTATGTTCCCTTTAATAGTAGGAAAAGCAGTGCTGTTGCGGCCCTTTTCCACCAGCACCGACTCAGCACTTCTCGGCTCGCGTCTACTTCTAAGGCTTTTCTGTTAGTAATGGTTATGTGTTACCAGCGCCTTTATAGAACCTTCCTTTGTTCGGCTCACAAGCGTGTCGAGTCAGGCTGAAAACGTGATGTCAGCAGACTGTTGGTCACTGATTGGCTAAGGGGTGGAGTCACTGGGTGCATCACTAGAGCTATTCCCTTACAATAATCTGACCCCCCCCAAACCCACCGTTTGTAATAACTCCAAACAGTGGCTGAGTCTGAGCAGAGTGTTCAACATGGCTTCCATTTCTCTGCATTTAATCCATCCAAACACTAAACATGTTCACTAACAGAGGTTGGACATCACTGTATGAGGTACTGTAGCAGGAAATGCAGTTCTCCTGATGACACTGAGAATGAGCGGTCTTAGGAAGGAGGAGCTCATGTAGATAAAAGATAACCTAACGCTGTATTATGCAGTAGAATTTTTGGGTCGACAGGTTCAAGTGATGCAAATGCTTTAGTGCTGTTCCTCTGTGTTCATCAACATGCTGTGTTTTAGGAGATAATATAAAGCAAAAGTAGTATCAGGAAAAAATCTGAAAAATTGTAATTTGCCAGTTGTTCACATTTTTAATATAAAATATTAATAAAGATATATCTGCAATAATTTATGTCCTTATCAGATTGTTCTATGGGTCCTTATCAGTAACCCATAGAACAATCTGCTATCATGACAGCAATCAGACTCTTGTTCTACCAGCTGAGCAGCTTTCTGCAGGTTTCCTCTGGTATTTTGAAGATTTCTGTTTGGTGATGAACTCAGTCTCTGAGGTCTGAAGGCCTCCACACCATCACCCTCATCTTTAACTCCATCCTCACATTCTCGTTCCTATCACTTCCTGTCAGAACATGTTGGTCACGTTAAAAGATAACTTTACACCTAAATCTGCCAGGGGTATAAATCACCTTTGGCTTAGCTGTAATTAAACATTGGCTAAATACTTAGAATAAATGAAGGTCACTTTCTGTGTTACTTGTCCATAGATAACTGCTTGTTTAAAGTATCAGGTCCTGTAGACTCTGCTGAATTTGATCAGTGTTCCCACACATGGACTGACTCCATTTGTTCTCCTTTTTTTTTTTTTTTAGTCCAGACTGAACAATAATTTGGATTGATCACAATGGCAGCCATATTGGGTTTTGAGGTCAGGGTTGGTGTTAGAATTTCAGGGAACATTCCAGTTGATCTCCCTCCCCCCTGCCTCTGAGTTTGAACTTGTCCTTTGGGTCCTAATGTACTGCAGTATAGAACAACACTTATTTACTTATTTATTAGTTTGTATATTTAATGGTCTGAGCTGGAGACTGGTTGACAGTGTCGGTTACAGCAGAGGAGACACAACTTTCTAGCCCTTCACAATAAAAGCATCAGACATACACTGTGCTGAGCTTTGAGTCCTTCCATCTGAAGCTCTAGAGTTTGCTTGTAGAAGAGGAGCAGCCATAATACTGAGGGCATACTTGGTCCTGCAGACTGGGATTACCAAGCTTTAATTCATGTTCTGACTTGAAACACAGCAGATGGTAAACTCTGTTAGTTTTCCAGAAGTAAAAGCTCTTGCAGAACTGTTCCTAAATGTTTTTTTTCCATTTCATCTCAGTTAGTTATAGAATAAATATTTTTATTTTAGATGATGATTTGTAGTTTTGTTTAGGGTTAGAGAGTTTGACAAAGTGAAATGACTAACCATGTATTTGTATTTTCTGGTACGGCCCAATCTGTTAGGTATGCGTGTGTACTGAAAGACTCCAGCTGTTTTCTACCTGAACACATGCAGAATGTTTATGTGCGGAACTCAGAGCACAGTGCAACGTTCCACAGGGCAACTTTAAAAAGTGTTGGGCACTCGACAAATTTGCGAGCAGGGGGGCTCTGACAGCATTTTGCATTACGTGCATCTGCGCAATATAATATGCCATGATTACTGCAATTACACTAAACGGCAAGGCAATTCAGGGACAATGATCTTTGTTAAACATGCCAGATCAAGACAAGTACAAACGGAATAAAGCTGTGCATTGGGCTCAAAACAAAGACTGTGGGCGTGGCGCAATTGGGCATTAGGCAATAAAATAAAAAACCCGACCAAATCCAGTAAACAGAAATAAATCTGCACAATAATAAAAGGGAACCATATGTTCGTTGTTATTATTAGCAATAACATTTTAAATTTATTAAATAAAATAATATGCGTAGGCATTCATAGACCAAATCCCGAGATTGTAATGCTGTGGAATGTGTGTTTTATTTTTTGTAAGCTCAGATTTATATATGTAATGGTTTACGCCATGATTAAGCGTTAGTGTTGTTGCACTGTTCAGTGGGGTGGGGCGCTGTTCTGCAGGCTGCGCGCGGGGGAGTCCGCAGTTGACTGCCGGGGAACTGGTGTGTGTCTGTAAATGGAGCCAGACAGACAACCGGTTTATGTGAGAGTTCTTTTGATTACTGTTTTGTACAGTGTGATTGCGGCCAGCAGCAGTCGGCATTAAAGCATTCGATTACAACCATTGTCTCCATCTATCGGAGAACATTACAATATTTTAAACATTCAGGCCTGTAAGGCCCACATCATGTTTTTACACGTTTTTTTTCCGCTACCATTTACTGTGTTCCAGGACCTGTGCGCGTCTCTGGTCATGTCTGCGCTGTCATGTACTTTGCGTTCCGGCAACTAATGATTTACAAATTAAGCACTGAAGCCACAGCACGTTGAATAACGTGGACCTTCTTCGATCTCCCTGTAGACTGTTAAAGCAACATCACACGCAGCGCTGTTGTAGCCTACTATAACATCAGCACCGATCAGCTCTCATGGAATGTCTCTTGTCCAATCAAATTAAAAAAATTAACACGGCATAAAATCGACCAATCAGAATTTTGGTCGACTCAGAACGCATCGACCAATAAGTCGACTAGGACTTTACAGCCCTAAAAAAGTGACACCAAAACAAAACAGAAAGGACTCCCAGCTATCACTAAACTCTGCTATTTGGGAACATTAATGTTTTCTCATGCAGCTACAGTAGAAAAAGAATGATTGACGGAACCAGAACTTTGTCAATGAACGCGTCTTTTAACAGCAATAAGGTCCAAAACACGCTCTGCTCTAAACTGAATGACTCACCTGAAACAATGTCAAGCTGAATGTACACATCACTGATACTAGAGAGAAACTACCAGTAGCATATAAGTCTGCGGAATCCCTGTTGGTAAGAAGGGATTTTTCCAACATCTGCCTATGCTGCATTCAAGTACAGCTGGGAGACTTGGCTATTGAAAAATCAAGACAACTCTAAAGTCATCTAAGCATGTTTTATTTTCAAATATTGGCGAAGTATTATTTAAACATTTCTAAACATTAACACTGTTTTCAAGTTGTTGTATTGTTTTCTACTCTGGCTATGTCCGCTTGTACCATTTTTATTTAGTTAAAAAAATCCAATCCAATCTCCAGTCAGTTCTATACTTTCAATTTTGTTAAGTTACTTAACATAATAAAATCTAATTAATTTCAGTAATTGAAAGGAAGGAAGGAAAAGGTTCTGGAAAAAAATGATAATAATGCACATTTGCATGTATTTTTCTTTATTTAAAGTGAACCGAAGTGTGATTTAATTTTTTTTATTTTATTTTTTTTTGTGTGTGTACTGTTGCACCCCTCTACTGAAACTCGTTAATGCTGCTAACCCCTCGCTGTTCAGTCTGGTCGCACTTTTTCTACATATTTAAATGGGAAAAAAACACTGATATAAATAACCTAGTTAAATTGCCCCATGGAAAATTTAGATTGATAATTTCCATCCCATTATTAATTCTCTAAGGGGCGCTCTGACAAATTAAAGCAGCAATTCAAAGGCCTAATGTTGACACGTTGAACCACATTGTTAGGGGTCGTTTAATGTTTCTGAGGTTGGGCCAAACTGACCTATACGTAGAAAAGAGCAGCAACTGAAAGGACCGATCTGGGGCCCTCATTTTTCTATTAAATGGACAAATTTAACGGCTTTGTGTATTTTAAGTTTAAATGAAAACTGACAGTGTTTTTGTCCACAGTTTTTATTTCCATGTTCTTCACTCCACAGTGGGACACAGCGGGACAGGAGAGGTTTCGTACGATCACATCCAGCTACTACAGAGGTGCTCATGGTATCATCGTGGTGTATGACGTCACAGACCAGGTTAGTCCAGCTCCACACCGACACACTGACCTGAATCGTGTACACAGCCATCGTGTGATTTATGTTCCCCTCCCCCAGGGAACACGCATTTCTTCACCCCCCCCTTGAATACTATTCAGAACCTGATATTTAATTATTTATCTGTCCAAACCACTGGCACTATCATTCTGGATACCATCTCCTGATTATCGAAACAGCTTAATAAAATGAGCTTCAACAACTTAAATTTTAAGTTCTTGTAGCTTATTTTATTGTTTTCAATCTTAACAATATTCCCAAATTCAGTTTACTCAGTCTGATTATCAGAAGAGAAAATGCATACATGATTTACTGGGATGTGCCTGTTTAGACTAAGAAGTAACATTCAAAAAAAATTTAAACTGTAAACTTTGATTACTGGTGAGCTATATAAGCTTATTCCTTTTGAATATATAAATCTAAATTATTCATCATTATTATTAAATCCCTTTCATTATTTTTCTGAATTCCATTATTTTTTTCATTCTGACCATATTTATTAACCAAAAAGTGTATAATTAGCAGTGAATGAAAACAATTTTAAAAAGCAATAGCCAAATAGACCCACATTTACTGTTATTCACAAATAGTTTCTCAAATATACAGTGGCTTGCAAAAGTATTCGGCCCCCTTGAACTTTTCCACATTTTGTCACATTACAGCTACAAGCATGAATCAATTTTATTGGAATTCCACGTGAAAGACCAATACAAAGTGGTGTACACGTGAGAAGTGTCACGAAAATCATACATGATTCCAAACATTTTTTACGAAGAAATAACCGAAAAGTGGGGTGTGCGTAATTATTCAGCCCCCTGAGTCAATACTTTGTAGAACCACCTTTTGCTGCAATTCCAGCTGCCAGTCTTTTAGGGTATGTCTCTACCAGCTTTGCACATCTACAGACTGAAATTCTTGCCCATTCTTCTTTGCAAAACAGCTCCAGCTCAGTCAGATTAGATGGACAGCGTTTGTGAACAGCAGTTTTCAGATCTTGCCACAGATTCTCGATTGGGTTTAGATCTGGACTTTGACTGGGCCATTCTAACACATGGATATGTTTTGTTTTAAACCATTCCATTGTTGCCCTGGCTTTATGTTTTGGGTCGTTGTCCTGCTGGAAGGTGAACCTCCGCCCCAGTCTCAAGTCTTTTGCAGACTCCAAGAGGTTTTCTTCCAAGATTGCCCTGTATTTGGCTCCATCCATCTTCCCATCAACTCTGACCAGCTTCCCTGTCCCTGCTGAAGAGAAGCACCCCCAGAGCATGATGCTGCCACCACCATATTTGACAGTGGGGATGGTGTGTTCAGAGTGATGTGGAGTGTTAGTTTTCCGCCACACATAGCGTTTTGCATTTTGGCCAAAAAGTTCCATTTTGGTCTCATCTGACCAGAGCACCTTCTTCCACATGTTTGCTGTGTCCCCCACATGGCTTGTGGCAAACTGCAAACGGGACTTCTTATGGTTTTCTTTTAACAATGGCTTTCTTCTTGCCACTCTTCCATAAAGGCCAACTTTGTGCAGTGCACCACTAATAGTTGTCCTATGGACAGATGCCCCCACCTGAGCTGTAGATCTCTGCAGCTCGTCCAGAGTCACCATGGGCCTCTTGGCTGCATTTCTGATCAGCGCTCTCCTTGTTCGGCCTGTGAGTTTAGGTGGACGGCCTTGTCTTGGTAGGTTTACAGTTGTGCCGTACTCCTTCCATTTCTGAATGATCGCTTGAACAGCGCTCCGTGGGATGTTCAAGGCTTGGGAAATCTTTTTGTAGCCTAAGCCTGCTTTAAATTTCTCAATAACTTTATCCCTGACCTGTCTGGTGTGTTCTTTGGACTTCATTGTGTTGTTGCTCCCAACATTCTCTTAGACAACCTCTGAGGCTGTCACAGGTCAGCTGTATTTGTACTGACATTAGATTACACACAGGTGTACTCTATTTAGTCATTAGCACTCATCAGGCAATGTCTATGAGCAACTGACTGCACTCAGACCAAAGGGGACTGAATAATTACGCACACCCCACTTTTCAGTTATTTATTTGTAAAAAATGTTTGGAATCATGTATGATTTTCGTTCCACTTCTCACGTGTACACCACTTTGTATTGGTCTTTCACCTGGAATTCTAATAAAATTGATTCATGTTTGTGGCTGTAATGTGACAAAATATGGAAATGTTCAAGGGGGCCGAATACTTTTGCAAGCCACTCTAGCTCTGCTGGCGTTAAAGCATTTCCCTGTCATTTTTAAAGACCTAAAACATTATGTGCAGAACAAAGAATTTCCGGTTTTTCACTTTATATGAAAGAAAATCTCCCTTTAAAAATGCTTTGGTTGAACTCTGCACCAAATCATGTCTCATAAAGAGACCTGGAAACAGTAAATCCTTGTGTTCACTTCCATAATGTGCCTGACCTTTGTTAATTTTTATTTCCCAGCTCTGTCCCAGACTCCACTGAAATACATGACATATCAGTGTTTCTGTGATTAGCTCTCATGAGCCCTTATGATGACAGAACTTATAGAATGGTTGTTCTCCTGATTCATAAACATTGCTAGCCCTGAGCATGGTGCTAAGCTTTATTTTATTATTAAATAACCAAATGTAAAAAATATCAATTGAAGGGGTGTGAATATTTGTCCCTGGTGTACCAAGTGTTTGTATCAGACTACACCCTGTTCATATTCTGCAGTGATTGGTCTGGGAACGTGTTGGGAGCTACTTGGCTCCATGTTTGTACCTGAAGCAGTGAACTGTCTCTGTGTCTCCGTCTGTGTCTCTGCTGCTGGACCACCGCTAACGTTTCTCTGCTTTCTGTCTTAGGAGTCCTTCAACAATGTCAAACAGTGGCTACAGGAGATTGACCGCTATGCCAGTGAAAACGTCAACAAGTTACTGGTTGGGAACAAGTGTGACCTGACAACGAAGAAGGTGGTGGATTATACAACAGCAAAGGTAGGGACCTCAGTCCTAGCTGTTCCCAGCTCTGCTTATAGTCTCTTGCAGAAGGAAATATTTAGCTAAACTTGTTCCTCTTGAGGACATTGTGTTGGCTTAATTTACATCTTTGGTGTAAAATGACATGTCAAAAGAAACTTGAAGAAGTAGTTCCATAATCGAGCGTGTCCTCAGGTCAAACATCCGGTCCTCCTCCAGTTAGAGCAACCTGGGTTGCTGCTGTGGAACCGCCAGTATATACGGCAAAAAAAGTATTTGGCAGCCACCTACTATTTAAGTTGTCCCACTTAAAAAGATTCAATTCAGTTTCAATTCAGTTTATTTATATAGCGCCAATTCACAACAGATGTCATCTCAAGGCACTTAACAAGAAGTCATTTCAATACAATTATACAAACATTCCAATCAGTTAAAAAGTTTCCTATTTAAGGAATCCCAGCAGATTGCGTCAGTCATTGGCGTGAGGTTGGGCAGATTTCCAACCACAGCAATCCTTCAGCAATCCCTCATACTGAGCAAGCATGTAGCGACAGTGGAGAGGAAAAACTCCCCTTTAACAGGAAGAAACCTCCAACAGAACCAGGCTCAGTAGGAGCGGCCATCTGCCACGACCGTCTGGGGGTTTGAGAAGACAGAGCAGAACACAGAAGGAACAGAAGATCCGATATAAGAGAACTTTCTATGTTACAGAAAGGAAAAAGTTGATAACAGGACACAGTGGATCTTCAGTTACTGAGAGGATCATTCCAGTCGATGACCCCCGTCCAACAGGGCATTGCAGCCAAGCAGGATACCAGACCAGGTGTATCTTCGATGGGGAGAAAAACACTGAGAGAAAACAAAGTTAACAGTCGAAATAACAGAATGTATTGTAATACAACTGGAGAGTCGTAGGAGAAAAGGAAGTAGCAGAGTGAAGAAAATTGGTAAGTCTGTCCTCCAGCAGTCTAAGCCTATAGCAGCATAACTACAGAGATAGCTCAGAATGACCTAAGCCACTCTAACTATAAGCTTTATCAAAAAGGAAAGTTTTAAGCCTGGCCTTAAAAGTAAACAGAGTGTCTGCCTCACGGACTAAAGCTGGGAGCTGGTTCCACAGGAGAGGAGCCTGAAAACTAAAAGATCTGCCTCCCATTCTACTTTTAGAGATCCTAGGAACTACAAGTAAACCTGCAGTCTGAGAGCGAAGTGCTCTTTTAGGAACATATGGAACAATTAGATCTCTGATGTATGATGGAGCTTGATTATTAAGGGCTTTGTATGTAAGAAGAAGGATCTTAAATTCTATTCTGGATTTAACAGGGAGCCAATGAAGGGAAGCTAAAACAGGAGAAATGTGATCTCTCTTTTTAATATTCATCAGAACTCTTGCTGCCGCATTTTGGATCAACTGAAGGCTTTTAATGGCATTTTGTGGACTTCCTGATAGTAAAGAATTACAGTAGTCCAGCCTTGAGGTAACAAATGCATGGACTAGTTTCTCAGCATCACTCCTGGACAGGATGTTTCTAATTTTAGCAATATTCCTGAGGTGAAAGAAGGAAATCCTAGAAACCTGTTTAATATGGGATTTAAATGTCAAGTCTTGGTCAAAAATAACGCCGAGGTTCTTTACGTTATTACTGGGGGCCAATTTAATGCCATCCAGATGAAGTGATTGACTAATCAGTTTCTGTTTAAGAACTTCTGGTCCAAAGACAGCAACTTCTGTCTTGTCAGAATTTAAAAGCAAAAAGTTTAGGGTCATCCATGCTTTTATGTCTTCCAGACATGCCTGTAATCTACCTAACTGACTGGGTTCATCAGGATTTATGGATAAATATAGTTGTGTATCATCGGCATAGCTGTGGAAATTTATCCCATGCTGTCTAATGATTCTACCAATTGGAAGCATATATATGGTGAAAAGAATTGGTCCAAGGACAGAACCCTGTGGAACTCCACAAGTAACCCTTGAGAGTGAAGATGATTTATCATTTAGATGAACAAACTGGAATCTATCAGACAAATATGATTTAAACCAGCCTAGTGCTGTTCCTTTGATCCCTGCAACATGTTCAAGCCTTTCTAAGAGAATATTATGATCGACTGTGTCAAAAGCAGCACTGAGATCTAACAAAACCAGAACAGACACCAGTCCATTATCTGAGGCCATGAGAATATCATTAGTAACCTTCACCAGTGCTGTTTCAGTGCTATGATGAGCTCTAAAACCTGACTGAAACTCTTCAAACAGCTCGTTACTGTTTAGATGTTCACAGACTTGATTAGCAACTATTTTCTCAAGGACTTTGGATAAGAAAGGAAGGTTAGATATAGGTCTGTAATTCACTAAGTCATCTTGATCAAGGGAAGGTTTCTTGAGTAAAGGTTTAATTACAGCTATTTTAAATTCCTGTGGTACGTATCCGTTTACTAAGGATAGATTCATCATATCCAAAATGGGGCCAGGAACCAAATGGAACACTTCTTTAAATAATTTGGTTGAGATTGGGTCCAAAATACAAGTTGAAGATTTAGATGAGGCTAATATTTTTGATAATTCTGAAAGCTCGACTGAATCAAAACAGCCTAAGCAATACTGAGGTTCTACAGTTCTTTCCGATACTGACTCATTTACTGAGGAAGAAGTAATCATGTTTGGGAGGGTGCCAATGATTTTATTTTTAATAAAATTTATTTTATTTATGAAGAATCTCATAAAATCATCACTGCTAAGAGCCGGGGGAATAGTTTGCTCAACAGAGCTATGACTCTGTGTAAGTTTGGCAACTGTACTAAAAAGAAACCTAGGATTGTTTTTATTCGCCTCTATTAATGATGAAAAATATGCTGTTCTAGCTTGTCGAAGGGTCTTTTTATACAGCAGTAGACTGTTATTCCAGGTTAAATAGGAATCCTCTAGATGTGTAAAGCGCCATTTTCTCTCCAACTTCCTAGTATTCTGCTTTAAAGTACGCAACTCTGCGTTAAACCAAGGAGTCAGCCTCCTATGGCTAGCCACTTTCTTTTTTAATGGGGCTACACTATCTAATGCCAAACGCAAGGATGACGTAACGCTGTGAACCAGACCATCAATTTCTGAAGGGTTAGAGATAGAATTGCTGCCATCCACTGTGTTACTCTGAGACACTGAGGAAAGTAAGAATGGTACAGATTCTTTAAAAATTGTTACAGCATTGTCTGATAAAGTTCTACTATAATGAAATTTTCTTTCAGATTTAAGATGGTCAGTTAAAGTAAATTCAAAAGTTATCAAGAAGTGGTCAGACAGGACCGGGTTATGTGGGTGGACTGTTATTTCCTCACACTCAATACCGTATGTCAGTACAAGGTCCAAAGTGTGTTTACCTGAGTGGGTCGATCCCTGTACTTTTTGAGTAAAGCCAATTGAGTCTAAAATAGCATTAAAGGCTGCATTTAGGCTATCACTTTCAGTATCCACATGAATATTGAAGTCCCCCACTATAATAACCCTATCAGTATTTAATACTATATCAGATAAAAAATGTGAGATCTGATCCAAGAATTGAGAGTAAGGGCCTGGTGGACGATACAAAACCACAAACAAAAATGGTCTTAATGTTTTGCAACTTGGATGAGGAAAATTAAGGGTTAGATGCTCAAAAGAACTGTAGCTATCAATTGGTCTGGGACTAATTAGTAAATCAGAACGGAAAATGGCTGCAACTCCTCCTCCTCGCCCAGTATTTCTAGGAATGTGAAAATTTAAATGACTGGAAGGAGTTGACTCATTTATACTGACATAATCCTCCTGCTGCAACCAGGTTTCTGTGAGACAAAGGAAATCAATGTGATTATCACAAATCAAGTCATTTACTAACAAAGTCTTTGAGGAGAGAGATCTTATGTTTAATAAACCACATTTAATAGATTTATTTTCAGTCAAAGTTGTATTTATTTTTATGAGATTTCCATAATTTGCTTTTGTTGGCTTAACTTTTAATCCATTTAATTTTGGCCGTGGGCAAGACACTGTTTCTATAGGGTAATGGGTGGGTAACAGTACAGAAGCAGCAGAGAGGTGGGTTAAACTACGACTCTGCTTCCTGGTCTGGACCCTGGGTTGTCAGTGTTTTGGAGGATTAATAAATTCGGCCATATTCCTAGAAAGAAGAGCTGCTCCATCCAAAGTGGGATGGATGCCGTCTCTCCGGATCAGACCAGGTTTTCCCCAAAAAGTTCTCCAGTTATCAATGTAGCCCACATCGTTTGCAGGACACCACCCAGACAACCATTGATGGAATGACAGCATGCGGCTAAACATGTCGTCACTGGTCCGATCAGGCAGGGGACCAGAAAAGATTACCGAGTCTGACATTGTTTTGGCAAACTTACACACCGAAGCAACACTAATTTTAGTGACCTCCGATTGGCGTAACCGGGTGTCATTACCGCCAGCGTGAATAACAATCTTACTGTATTTACACTTATCTTTAGCCAGCAGTTTCAGGTAGGATTTGATGAGAGGTCTGTCATTTTAATCATAGGTACACTTCAACTGTAAGAGGAAGAATGTCAAAAAAAATACTGAAAATGTATTTGTATAATGATGCAGAAAGTATTTAATGCCTACAAACGAGAAAGAATTCTGGCCCTCACAGAGTTGTTACTTCTTTAAGAAGCTCTTCTATCCTCCACTCGTTACCTGTATTAATGGCACCTGCTTGAACTTATCTGGATAAAAGACACCTGTCCACACCTTCAAACAGCCGGACTCCAACCTCCACCACGGCCAAGACCAGAGAGCTGTCTAAGGACACCAGGGACAAGATTGTACACCTGGACTAGAATGAGATGAGCCAATCCACAATAGGCAAGCAGCTTGGTGAGAAGAGATCCGAGATCTCATTGTGTGGGGTAAAATATATATATCACGATACTATGAGTAAGACGATGTATTGTGATTTTTAAAACTCAATTTAACATTAGAAAAACTGTCCCATCATTCTAAACCCTCCAAACTGTTTCATACTTCAACACATCCAGTTTTATTACTAGATCTAGTTGATCCACTGGAACGAAGAAGGTGACAACCGCCACAAACTACCAGTCATGCTTTTAATTTTACTACAAAAAATACTGTCATCATTAATGGTTCCATTCAAATCCTTTAAAAAAATCAATATTTTTATTTTGAAAATTGATACAATATCGGGAAATAAAATATCGCGATATATCGGTGTATCGATATTTTCTTACATCTCTACAAAGTATTGAGGTGAACTTTTGTTATTTACCAAATACTTATTTTCTGCACCATTATACAGGAAGATTCTTTAAAAACCATACAATGTGATTTCCTGGATTTTTTTTTTTTTACATTCTGTCTCAAACAGTTGAAAATTACAGACCTCTCATCTTTTAAAGTGGGACAACTTGCTCAATCTGTGGCTGCCAAATACTTTTTTGCCCCACTGTAGAACTTAGCCTGAACATGCAGTAAGAGGTGGGATGTTTCTGCTGCTTCAGTTCAACAGGAAAAAGACATGTCACATTATGACGTGTTGCCAGGAAACTGGAAGTCAGTAAGGTCCTTTAAAAACAGCTGAGCACCAGATGGAACTGTCTTCTCTGATGGAATGGGGTCTACATGCAGACTATTGATGGGTATGGAAATGATTGGGTTTGCCAGGAGCTGCAACATGTGGAGGGGAGGAGTGGTGGCATTACCAGTGGAGCGATAGAAAGGGTTCCTGTGCTGCCTAGAACCAGGATTGGAATTTGGTTTAAATGTTTACCAGGACTGGATAAATGGGGAAACATCAAAAATCCATTCCTCCATCCATCTGTGTCCATCCAACCATTCCTTTCTCTTTCCCCCTTTTCCATTATCCATCCATCAATTTCAAAGTTAAGGGATTTCCTTAAAGTTTCCAGATAGCAGTGATCACCTCCTCTCTCCTCTGTGTGTCAGCCTCATGGTCGACTCAACACATTACAGGAACGCTGTAGACAGGTGGAGCGGTTTACAATGAGCCACATTAAGGAATTTCTTTATTACTGTTTATTTTCAATAAGTGGAACATTATACAGAGTAGATCGATATCAACATATGCAGATATTACACACAGAACAAGTGGGAAGGAGAAGAATGAAAAGCAAACCAACACAAGATGCACATTAATTCTTGAAAAAAGAAATCTGAAATCCCATCATGAAATCTAAAAGGGATAAGACAATTTTCTGCACATTTTTAAGCATGAGACTTCAACCAAATACTGTTGTAAAGGCTTAGTAAAACTGACCCATTTGCTCCATAATTTAACAAAAGCATTCTTTTTAATATGTAATGAAAAAGTAATCGATTCCATCACATAAATCTCATTCACAATATTTTTCCACTCTGATATTGAGGAGGGATCCTGGAAGGAACCAGGATCTTGTGTGCCTTTCATGGCTGCTACTATCAAAATAGTAAAAAAGATATTTATTTACTAGGCCCTGCAAATTACCAGAATTTCCTAAGACTATGGTGGAAAACTGTAAATGTATGTTAGTTACCTTTTTAATATACTGATTAAAGCTTTGTGGGACTCAAGCTAAAAAAGGTTTGATCTTTAGGCATTCCCAGAATATGTTCCAATGTCCTGCTGTCCAAGCTCCATATAGCCTGCAACAGTTAAATATGCTGGACGGTGTTAAAATGCATCTTTTGCTTTGGTGTTATGACAAAACGTATCAAACTCGCGTCATATATTAGAATTTGTTCATTTCCTCAAGGATTTACATGCATCCAACCATGCTTCTTATTAAAGAGAATTTAACACCCACTGTTTAGATGTGGATTCCTTGTTATTGCAGGAATCTCTCCTCTGTTCCTGATCTGTCTCTTTGTTCTGTTCTATGTTCTCCTTGCACATGAACCACAGAACAGAACCTAAACCCAGCTCTGTGTTTGCAGGAGTTCGCAGACTCTCTGGGAATCCCCTTTTTGGAAACCAGCGCCAAAAACGCCACCAATGTGGAGCAGGCCTTCATGACCATGGCTGCAGAAATCAAAAAGAGGATGGGCCCCGGGGCCACAGCTGGAGGAGAGAAGCCCAACGTGAAGCTGACTCCAGGCACTACTGTTAAGCCTTCATCAGGAGGCTGCTGCTGAGACACGAACCACCCGTCCCTGTCCCTGTCCCCGTCCCCCTCCCTCCCCTTAAGGGAGCCCCCCTCCAAGCTCCACTGTGTCCCACAAAAGCCCCACTACAGCAGACCGGACAGGGAAGACTCAATTCATGTGCGTGTGAGAACAAGATGAAGTTTGTACTGTACATACTGTAGCCGCTCTACCAAAAACAGCAGCAGAATGCTTCTGGTCTGTTGATGACAAATTAGGCCGATAGACGATTTCACCCCACCCCACCCCACCCCCGTCTCAGACCTGTCAGAGACTTTCATTCGGCCCTGTGAATACAGCTTCATGAGAACACTGTGTGCATGTGTCTGAGTGTGGGTGTGTTCATTCCTGCTGCAGGGTTGGGAAACCAGTCGCTTTCATTGAGGTTTCTCTTTTTTTCTTCTTCTTCTTCTGTGATTGTTTGCTGTCTCTTTATTTTTATTTTATTTTTTTCAGCACGTGTCTGTTTGTCCCCATCTGGAAGGTCTTTTTAATTTGTCATACCAACTTCTGCACATCATCATCATCTCGGCTCTGCTAAAGTCTAGTGCAACAACAGTATATGTACATAAGCATTATGTATATATATGTACAATGAGCCAGTTCTCTTGTGTTTGACACATTACTGAGCTGGTCTTTATCTCTGCGTTCAATTTGTGGCTGAAGACAACTGTAAGTTTCTTGCTCAACATGTAACACTTAAACAGAAAATAAATATTGTACTACCATACTGTACCACATGGCCTGATTCTTCCTGACACACACACACACACTCTGGAAAGACCAGGAGTTTAAGGGTTTTTCCAGCTCTGGATAATTAAGGATAATCAGTTGGATTTCCACACATATTATTCCCTATCCCATTACCTAAACGTTCTATCCATTCATCACTTCATTCTTCCACCCATTTGTTTGTCAATCTTCCTGTTAATCCTTCCATCCATGTATCCCTCCGTTTGGCTTTTTATCCACCACTCTGTCCATCACTGGTTCTTCTGTTAACTTTCACTGCTTTTCCAGATTCCACATTTAAAACCTGACTAGAAATATCTGCCATCGGTCAATAGTAGTATCTTGGACCATAAAAAGTATTTGTGTAAAAAAAAAAAGAGGGTGAATTTGGAAAACTGGACTAGAAAAGGGTGGAAAATCCATGGATGTAGAAAACCTTTTTCTATTCATTTATTCTACACTCGTCTGCTGGCTGAGTAAAACACATGAGCTAGATGTGATCTCTGTGCACATGAACAAATACATCCTCGTTTATTTCCGAGTAGAGAGCAGTGGAAAGGTTTGTGCTGAATGGATAAGAATGCCAGGACAGTGCTCCGTTGTCCAACACGACGACTGAGCTCAAAGTGCTGTGGTGAGGCGGTTTGTTTTCAGCTCAAGAACATTCCAGCTTGTTGGCAGAGGAAGAACAGCAGCACAGAGAAAACACAAACTCTCAGATACTCCCAGATAAACTCTGAACCAGAAGTCCCATCATTGTTATAGTTGATAAATTAGCCAGCAAAGATCTGAAGATTTTAAATAATATGAACAGGATCAATGAAAGGAACAGGAAGATGACAAAGTGGTCGTTTTTGACCAAACTCTTGATGTTTGGATTTACCTGGTCTTTAGTGACCTCTGCAGGTGTTTAACTGAAACTGCAGCTTGGTTGGTGGGGGGTAGAAAATGTTGAGAGAAATGGGCCATTTGAACTTTTTAGATCTCCCTGGCTGATATTTGGACAGATCTATGAGCAAAGACAAAAATTCTTCAGTTGTGGCTCAACATTTAATGACATGTTATGACTCCAGATTTCGTGCCAATAGTTGATATTGTTAGATTATCATACAGAAACAGAATCAGGACATTGATTGCTACTAAAATCGGGGCGGATGTGCTTGAGAACATTGTCTTGTAATAGCAATGTTTAGCTTAAATCAAGGTACAGCTGTCATCAGTTTGCATCAGTACGGCCACACATTCAGGACACTTCTGCTGAGGACGTTGCAGCTGAAAAAAGTTTATGTGGATCAAGAACTTGAAGGAGACAGGTGGCATAAAGACATCCAAGAGAAGCCAGAAAGCACCATCCCTATCCTTCTGAGGAGGGAGCTTCACAATAATGGTAGTGTCAGTGTAGAGCTCACTCAACCTTTGCAGGAGATGGGGTTGACTGTATCTGGACATGAGCTATGTGACAAGAAGAAGAAGAAGAAGCAAAGACCTTCCATTGATGAAAAAACATCAAGCACAGACTGAAACTCTACTGGAAGAAGGATGGACAGCAGAAGAAGCTGCAAGGGAATTTTCTCTATCCATGAATCCTGATAACAGAAGTAAGAACATCAAAGATGACCTCTACCATGAGTCCAGTATGGGGCCAACAGTAAAGAATCCTGATCCAAGCATTGTGTAGAGTTGCTTCTTATCCAAGGAAGTGGGCTTCTATGGATTAGAAGGAGTAAGGTGATACCGTGCAACGAGATGAGAAGATTGATATTTTAGACGTGTGTTTAGGAACCCCACTAACTCCTGTGGTCAGTTCTCAAAGAGCCGGTGGAGAAAACAGACAGTGAAGACAAGAATGGCTCGGTGTTTGCCCCAGAAGGTGATATCCATGGAGAATCAAAGAATTTCCATTTCTGATCCTTCTTACACCTGGGATTCTCCATTGCTTATAAAAGCTTATGACTGTAATGTTTAACATTTTCGTTTTCTTTCCAGATTATCACACAAACACAGATAAAACAACCTAAAAAAGTTGAAGCCAAAAACACTCCATTTAATTCTGGGAACCAGGTGTGTCATAGCTGGACTCTTCTTCTTTCTAACATCCTTCATCCTTTACACAGAGCTCTACCCTACATCTCCAACCACCAGTACTGCTACTACGTTCAGAATTCACCGCGGCTGATTTATCATTTGCCTGTCCTGCACGCAGATCAATAAATCATCTTTGACATGAAGCATTCGCGGGAAACACCTGGTTGGGGTCATGCATTTTCCACAAAGAGGGGCGAGTCTTCTCCTAAACTATGAAACACTATCGTCTGGCTGTGGTTTGTCTAAGTTATTATAATTATCAAATAGTTTTTGTTAAAGGATATACATATTTTTGTATAATTAGCGTAGGTATTGTTTCAGAGACCCCCAACTTTTAGCGTCGACCTAAAGTCGCCCTCCGCCCCGATTTAAGGAATAATGGTTTGGTCTCAACTGGCGGGAAATGGAGAAGCTCCGCCTCTCCTAGTGTTCCGCAGTCACATCAAGTGAGACAAGTTTACAGGGAAAAATAATGTATTACCCTCCACAATAAAAGTCCATGTCAACATGTTAGCCAGTTCTTCAATGTGGTGTGTAGCTGAATACCTTTATTTTGAAAACGATTAACCGGATGTAGTGTATATATGTATTGCTGCACGCTGACGCTCACCGTGTCCTCAGTCCAGCGGTGTGTTCTCTGAGGCGGAGGAGTTTTATTGTTGCTCTATTTGAGCTAACTTTTTGCTGTGTGTTTTTAAAGCTGTTTTACCGCTAAGATAGAGTTAGTTTGACAATTCAGCAGTTTAAAGAACTGAAACAGCATGGCTGCTTAAAAAAACCTGCTTGTGTAACTGCTTCTTCGCTGAGCAGGAACTATCAGGAAAGTAGTCTGAAAGCTGAAATTAACCTCTCCTTTTTTCTTTTTCTTCTTTTTTAAATTATAAAGCCGAGCCGCCTTTCTTCATCGTGGACATAATGAGCAGGTAAGTGACTAAAGTTGTGTTTTCTTTAAAATTTAATCTAAGTAGTTTTTTCACGCTTGGAAAAATTGCGGATAAATGTTCATCCTAATTTAGATAAAGTTGTACATATATTGATAGATCATCTATGTTTGATTATCGCTCTTTGAGTCGCAGGTCAGTTTGTTGGAAACGTTGCCGTGTTGGCAGCATGGGGGTAAATAATGTGCTGCAGGGCCGGGTGGCATCATATCTCTATTAGGGCTTCATTTTTTTTAGTTATTGTGAAAATTTCATAAACCCCAAAGACAAATAACTACCGGATGAAGTCATATCTGTAGGGCTTCCAGCTGCAGATACTCTTCTCCATTGCTCCTGTTGAAAGAGAAATTCCTACTGTAGTCAGAGATAGAGAATAGAAATATCGAAATGTCCTTTATTTTAATTCAGGGGTTCCAGTAGTAAGCTAAATGCATAGTGAAACAAAATATCTATCTCTCTGTGTGTAGCGTACTGTTTAAATGAAATATGCTGCGGGCTAAGCTCATTTCAAACAATGTCCAAGTTGTGAAAATATATGTGTTGATAACAGACTGTTTAGAAGAAATAAAACGGTAGAAAGAACAGCAGACTCACTTATTGAGTCTGCTGGGTGCATTGATGGTTATAAAGGAGGATGCACTGATTTGAGCCAATATTAATATCTGACTTTACTGCTGTTATGGCTAATAACTGATATTTACCAATAGTATTTCTCTATAGTTCCCTACGCTTTTAACACCATTACAAAAACAACCACACTGCTGACATTTCTTCTAACACCCCATTATCCTGTGCTGCATCACCATCACCTGGCATGAGCTACTCCCTCCCCCTCCTTACACACACAGGCAACAAGATGGGGATAAACAGTTTTATTTCCATCTTTAATAACAAACTTATCCAGCCCAGTTTTACCCATCGGACCAATAACAAGGTTGATGCTGATTTATCATACATCCTCCCCATGAAGTCTAACAGCTGCTGCCTGGGAAGTTCTTTGTGCACCCTTGATTGGATCTTTACTGTCCGTGGATCTTTTTTTCTCTTTTTCACTTACAGCACTAATAAATCTTTATTTTAGTTCACTAGGATGTGTTTTAGTGCCTGCTGATGATTCTCCATGTAGAACTCGGCTGTATTAAAATGAATTCAGGAGAGTAGAGTCTGATCAATGTTTTAATTCTGATATTTGAATCAAGAATGACATTGTTTGGTTCTGTGCCCACTTTTATTAGAACTGATCCCAGCTCTAGAGTTCACATAATTTAACTGGGGTTAGCTGTGTGTCAGTTGGTTATTTTCTGCACCACCTGGTATAAAGGGGAACTGAAGCAGTGTTAGTCCTTTCCTAGCAGCTTTTTCAATCAGGAGAAAAAAAATCTCCTACAGAACTTGTTTTTGAGAGCTGAATGCTGAAAAGACGGTGCCTCCTTGTGGTACGTCTGTTGAACCTCACCCCCTCACTAACCATCTGTGTTGCTTTTTTCTAGCAGCTTCAAGGAGGAAACTCGAAGTGCGTCCACTCAGTGCCCCACACCGGATGAGTCTGAGGAGCCCCTGGGTACGGCCATGGAGACTGCTGGAGGTCAGTCTTTTTGATTCCACATAGGAAGTTTGACTCTGATTTAACGTTGAAGAAATGATCTTGCAGAGTGTGTGGGTTGATGTTCTGTTTCAGCCAATGAGATAAATTTCCTGTCTCCAGATGGGAGTGTGAAGTCGGAGAACATTCCTGAGGTGGTGATCACCAAGGAGATGGAGGAGGAAGAGAATCAGCTGATGGAGAAAGGGGAGCAAAAAGAGAAGGAGATGATGAAAAAGGTGCAGAGCCCCGTGCTGGCATCAGGATGATATCCCCCAAAACAACACCGCTTCTGTCGTTCCTCTGGTTGTGTGTTCAGAGGGAATGTCATGGTTGCTCATTTTACTGGTTTTATTTTAAAGGCGCAAGAATCCTGGGAGAAGGACTCGCATGACATGCGCTTTAAAAGGCTGCAGCATCTGCTCCAGAAGAGCAACATCTACTCCAAGTTTCTGCTGACCAAGATGGAGCAGCAGCAGAATGAGGTAGTGTGTGTATGTGTGTGTGAGAGAGAGAAAGTCCTCTGTTACCAAGACAACTGGATGCTAACAACTGACTGTGTGTTGTAGGAGAAACTGAAGAAGGAGAGGCTGGAGAAGAAGGCTATGAAGGTGAGGGACAGCTGACTGGGAATATTTAGCTGGCAAAACTCTTTCTTCTCTTCACAAACTCAATCTGTTTGTTTTTAGGAAGGCAGCACTGCAGAGACTCTGAAAGGTGATGAGAATAACGACTCGGTGTTGATGTTAAGGATCTAGTTCAGTCCATTTCTGTTAGTTAAACTTGTTCCTTTCTGCCTAGATGCAAAGAAGAAGAAGAGGAGGAGGGATGAAGACTATAAAATAGCTGATGTGATGACAAAAGAAGTAAGTTTTTCTTTTCTCCTTCTCTAATTCTTTTCAGCAAACTTTCAGGTTGCCTGACATGTTTGTTTTTCTTCTATCTGCAGGAAATCATGTCACAAGCGAAGAGATCAAAAGTGGAGGAAGCGGTATGGCTGCTTTACTTTCACTGCTCCAGTTGCTATGACTCCAATGATTATATTCAGATCATAATCCAGTATAAAAGCTTCCATTTACCTGGACAGAATATTTTAAAGATGATTCACATCTATGTAGCTGATGTAGTTCAGAGGATCTCCACCATGAAACCCAGCTGTGTCCAGCATCGTTGGTTCAGGCTTCATTTTAGGTTTTTAAAGTCAGAAATTCACATTCCTATTTTCCAATGACTGCAGCACCAGTTGGAACACAAGCCGTTCCGATCCCCCGTTGTTCTAAATGTATTGTTGATCAGCTGCTGTTCGGTCCCGTTACCCCAGCTGCATCCTCTAACCCAGCCTTTCTCCTTTGATCCCCCTTGTCCGTGTCGAAGACTGGACCCCCCCAATCCCACCTCCTATCCGCTTACAGGCATTAATAGTGGTTAACTAAAACAGCAATCGTATGGGTTATTCTTGTGTTACACTGTAGGCTATATAGACAACTTTCTTTTTGTCTTTTGAGTTTTATCAATCGGGTTGATGAGCTGCTCACTGATGGAGCTCCAGCATTGCTGTGGAGTGTACAGGAGGACAACAGTTTCCCCAGGGCTCCACTGGTCAGGCCTGCTACTCAGTAAAAGAAGTAGGACAGGTTACCTGAAGGAGTCTCACTCTGCAGGTTGAAAGCCACTGTGTCTTGCTTGGAGGAAACTAGGCAGAGCTCGTCACCTGACCTATTACCATTCCAGCATTATAACATGGAGGTGGCAGCATCATTCTGTGGGGATTACAGCGCACTGCTAGTCTAATGGTTTAATCACCGCTGCAGAGTTCCTTTTTTCCCAAAGAGGAAAACGTTTCTAACCCCAGAGTTTCTTTTGTTTTCATGGGTTCTATTTTTATTTGGCATTTTATACTTTTTTGTATTTGTGAAAACAAAAGATGATATTAGATAAATAACTTTATTTTAGTATTTATGTGGGACACTGGCGGGGGCGGTGTTCCTTCCATTCAGCTCCCACCTGCTGCAAAACAATGCAAACGTCACTGACTAATGGAAGAAAATTTTTTAACACATTATTACAGTCAGAGGTCGGTCCAGTCTGCTTATACTTTGTTGCTATTTTAAGAGAAAGGCTACAGCAAGGGCAGATTGGACACAGTGGCGTCCTCCAGCTTGGTAACATCTGTGGTTGCTAATAGCAACTTATGCTATCGGAAGCTGATAACGAGTTAACATGAAAACGCGTTGTTCTGTAACACTCGGATAACAAAGTGTTCCCAAACAGGAGGCTTCAACAACGGTAGCGGGCATTCCAGTTCCTACTGTCCCTTAGAATTGTTGCTGGGTAAAGTGCAACAGAGTTCTGCTTCTGTGTCGACAAAAGGTATGTCTGTGGGCCGTACCGACAAATACGGATGCATGTACCGTTACATCCCTAATTCTTAATTGGAACAGCCAAGATAACAGAGTTAACTGTTCCAGGACTAGCCAGAACCCAGACATGGACCTGAAGAAACATCAGAGGACCCCTTTTATCTCACCTAATGAGCGGAGAGGGAGAACAAGCTTGTAGCTTCATAGTGAAAACACTGCAGGTGCTTCAACAGAAGCTGGGATAACCCATCTACATGTGAGATGACCTGAACGTTCTTTATTAACCAGACAAGACTAGATGCTCCACCAGATATGCTTCTGATCTTCACATTTGTTAGATTTGCCAACCTCCATGGCTGCTGCTTGGTTCTAGCTTCTCATCCTGAGCAGGATGTCCTCAGCTGAACAATCAGGAGGTCAGGCTGAGGAAAGTGCTGATTGTAACATTGAGCTGATGAAGTGGGGGAAGACCAATAAGCAAACTAATCCCTTCTTAGCGGTCCGTCTGTGTTGATCACTTCCATCATTGTTTGCTTTTCCAGAAGAATGATGCTCCAGCTCAGAAGAAACTCGACGCCGAAGATATCGAGAAGATGAGCGACTCCAACGAGGAAATCAAGAACCGGCTGTCGGAGACGGTCCGAGAGAACGCCAAACACCTGCTGCACCCTGACAGGAAGGTGAACGGGGAGCCTGTCCCCGCCCAGCAGCCGCAGCTGTTCACGGGCGGAGTCATGAGGTGGTACCAGATCGAAGGCATCGAGTGGTTGAGGGTGAGCAGACGATGGCTGTAATAAAAGGCTCCTGCTGGGTCTCCTCGTAGTGGAGCACTAGTCTAAGCTGCTCTGTTACCCAGCAGCCTCTGCTCCCTCTGTGCTGCAGATGCTGTGGGAGAACGGCATCAATGGGATCTTGGCTGACGAGATGGGGCTGGGGAAGACCATCCAGTGCATCGCCCACATCGCCATGATGGTGGAGAAGAAGGTGATGGGCCCTTTCCTGGTGGTGGCCCCTCTCTCCACTGTGCCCAACTGGATCAGCGAGTTTAAGCGCTTTGCTCCAGAGGTAACAGGATGCATGGTGGGAACCCTGTATGGGTCTGCTGGGACCAGATCTAGAGCAGCAGTCTCGTCTGTTTCCCCAGATATCAGTGATGCTTTATCACGGCACTCAGCCGGAGAGGGCCAAGCTGCTGAAGCAGATCCGCAGGGCCCAGGGGCCCCTCGACATGTTTCCTGTAGTAGTCACTTCCTTTGAGATCTCCATGATCGACAGAAGGTTTCTGCAGGTAAGCTCTTCATGTTGGAGTCAGCTGCTGGTTTCAGAAATCCCTGCTGATCGTTGAGAATAGCGGATTGTTGAATCCCTGCTTCTTGCCTCCAGCACTTCCAGTGGAAGTACCTGATTGTGGACGAGGGCCACAGGATCAAGAACCTGAACTGCCGGCTGGTGCGGGAGCTGAAGCTGCTGCCCACCGACAACAAGCTGCTGCTGACGGGGACGCCGCTGCAGAACAACCTGGCCGAGCTCTGGTCCCTCCTCAACTTCCTCCTCCCAGAGGTCTTTGATGACCTCAAGAGGTGACTATAGATCTGGGATTCTAGATGTGGACATAGAGTCCCAGTGGGTGTGAACAGCTTGTATTTATGTCCGTCTGTGGCCAGCTTCGAGTCCTGGTTTGACATCAGCTCCCTTGGTGAGGGGGATGATGTGGTGGTGGCAGAACGTGAGCAGAACATCCTGAGCATGCTGCACCAGGTCAGTCCTGAGGGGATGAAGGAGAATAGGTTTATTCATCCAGCTCCATCATCATGCTGTTGTTGCTTGGTGTGGACTTCTTTCCATCTAGTCTCTCTGCATCGTTACTGCATGAGACGAACCTTCATCCTCCTGTTTCCTGCCTCAGATTCTGACCCCGTTCCTGCTGAGGAGGCTGAAGTCAGACGTGACTCTGGAGGTTCCTCCTAAGAAAGAGATCATTGTCTACGCCCCCCTGACACCAAAACAGGAGACCCTTTACAGCGCCGTGGTCAACAAGACCATTGAGAAGGTGCTGGGCCAGGAGAAGGTGAGGAGCATCTGCCTGTTCTCCCAGTCTGCCGACAGCAGCACACTTCTACAGATAAAAGCTTCTGTTTCTCCTGTTAGAAAGAGGCTCCTGTGGTGGTGACATCAGCAGGGAGACCAAAACGTCGCAGTCGCAAGGTTGTGGACTACAGTGAAACGGAGGAGGACACGCTGGAGGCTCTGATGAAGTACCTGGAGAGGGTCCGTAAGGAGGCGGAGAACAGGTCAGCAGCGCTCCCACACGCCCTGCGGTCCTGATGGAAGCAGCAGGAATAAGTCCTTCATGTGGGCGCTCATTTTAGTGATCAGTGACAGACATGGCAGAGTTAGGAACAGAAGCCGGACTGAGCTCTGTTTTAAAGTCATAAACAATGTATCAGAACATATTCTGATAAGAATTAGATTTGATTAGTATATAGCAGTGGTCCCCAACCCCCGGGCCGCGGACCGGTCCGTTGGTCATGTGGTACCGGGTCGTGAGCCACACATAAACAATTAATAACTTCCAGTATTTCCGTTTTATTTATTATCTGAGGGTGACCGCTGTTTTATTTTGAAAAATGACCGGATATCCCCGTTACAGAGCTCAGTCTTGACACGTCAAGAGGCGTGTATTGGTCACGCAATAGTTACCGCTAAAATGAATCCCACAAGCTAGCAAGATGGATAGAAAACAAATGTCTCTCAACCGTTTCTTTGGAAAGGGGAAATGCCCAAGGCTCTCACTGATTCAGCGTTGTGATGAGTTAGATTTTTCATGCACTTTGTATTTGTTTTTGTTTTTAAATCTTGAATTATTAAAGGTATGTTTACATGTTACCATGGCGACCAGAGAGCGTTAGGGGGCTGAGTGTGACTCGTGTTATGTTGTCTGCTCGATGTTAGGAGGATGCTGTTAATAAAGCTGCGAATACACATTGGATTTACGTCTATTGTTATAATTTTAAAAATACCATGTTTTTATGCCGTCCGTTATCATTTCTCCGCCACACCTTAAAGGCCGGTCCGTGAAAATATTGTCTGATATTAAACCGGTACGTGGCGGAAAAAGGTTGGGGACCACTGGGTTAGAGGACATTTCAAACAGCAACCAGTATAAAACTGATCTGGTTGTTGTTGGTGAATAAAGACAAGGCTAGCTGACTGCCTGTCTCATGACTCCTAATTATTTGCAGCCAATCCAGGAGGACCATTATTTTCTTTGCTGCTGATTGGCTGTAGCTTAAAGAGTAGAAATAAGGGAGACTGTGGATGTTACCTTCTGCAGAAGTGCTAAAATACTTTCTCCTGTAAATATGAATATATATTTGGTGTTTGAACTATTAAAATAAGCAGCTATGAGTGTTATAGAGGAGGTTTATATTTTAGCTTCACACAGCTTTGGTCCTAACCCCCATGAAGACAAGGGTCCACTTATAGATGTGTTGCTGCTCATCAGCAGCTTTCTGTCATTTTTGGCCTGTTTTGCAGGATGTCCCAGATTCTGTGTGTATAATATGAGCCGAACCTGAGCTCTGTCGGTTTTTATCCTGTTCCCTATCAGCCCCTCGCCACCGGTGCTGGACATTTCTGCCCCACTGGACGCTGAGATCACCTTAAAGCTGCAGAACGTGCTAATGTTGCTGAAAAGATGCTGCAACCACCCCTACCTGGTGGAGTACCCCCTGGACCCCTTCACCCAGGAGTTTAAGGTGACCTCACAGATTCATCTGAAGACAAACGTGAGGAGATCAAAGTGGAGTTGGGACTGCTCCTTCTGACATGTTTCTTCTTCCTGCAGATTGATGAGCAGCTGGTTCAGACCTCGGGGAAGCTTCTCATCCTGGACAGGCTGCTGCCTGCTCTGAAGAAAAGAGGACATAAGGTACAAGCAGAACCAGAAGATGTTCTGGCTTCTGGTCCTGGACTAGATTCACATGACTATGTTGGGCTTCCTCCAGTTTGTAACTGGGTCCTAAACCATATCACCTGTGTCTGTGTCAGTGAGCTGCTGTAGCTCAGTCTTCTGTCTGCTGAAATGACAAACCCCTGATCAGATCAGTGTTAGGTGTTCACGAGCAGGTGCTCTTATTTTACTCCTGTCTGTAGAATATGTACAAATATTAAAAGGTTGTGCTTGTTAATGGAATAGAGCTGATTTTCCTTCCAGTGTGTAGAGGTGTCATCAGTTTGAATGTATAGTCTCAGTATTCAGTGGCAGTTTGGTTCCTCCTGGTCCCTGTGGTTCTGATCAATATGCTCTGTCACTGTTTGACAGGTTCTGATCTTCAGCCAGATGACGTCCATTTTGGATATTCTGATGGACTATTGCTACCTCCGAGACTTCCGCTACAGCCGGTTGGACGGCAGCATGTCGTACACTGAAAGAGAGGATAACGTGAGTTTTAAACCCTGGAGAACCCGTTTGATCTTATTATTGTTACAGACGGCAAAAAAGTTTGTTACTGAAGCCGGGTTAAGATTTTAGGAATCAGACGGGGCCTGCAACTCTGTGCTTTATGAAACTACCCCCCAATTTTCTTTTTAATTGGGAATTTATGTGACGGACCAACAAAAAGTAGAACAGAGGACTGGGAGCAAGAGCTCTACTCAAGACAAAGAGTTGCACTTCAATAAATGAATCTGAAGACATGAATGTTGGTTTTTAAATTACACAAATCCCCCTACTTGGATATCGATGCATTTTTAAGTCATATTCACCCCCAAATCAACTTTTTTTTTGCTGATAAACTGTATAAACGAGTATCTGCCTACATGTCAGGTTTATCTTTGGTATTTTAGTGCATCTTAGTAAAAATATTTAATTTTCTACCTAAATCAGTGTGGCGCCCCCTTCAGGTTAAAACTCTATACTTCACTTGAATTAAAATCGGGCGTGAGGGTGTGAGGGCTGACATCAGCCATCCTGCCGCCATGCGGTATAAAACAAGGTAACTCTCCGCCCACAGAACCCCCCCCTCTCTTTTCTCTCTTTCCTATTGGTGAATGAGGTGGAGAGAAATCCTTCCACCTAAGAAAGATCGCTGTGAGACAAAGAAACTCGCGTTGCTCTCCATCTTTCTCACTGTCTGTGCCACTGCAGCAGTGCTGCTGTCAACATGTCAATCACAGCTCAGACCACGCCCAGCCCTCTCCTCCCGAGCCTTCGCTGGGCCTTTTGGCACATTTTTCAAACAGGAAATGTGGGTGGAGTTAGACTCTGGTAGGGGGCTGAGTTGCTCTATAATCTTATATTAAATGACCAGGAGTTGGAGTTGAAGCTTCTGAGGCTGGTGGTTATCCTGCAGAGCTCTACAAAGACTTTGCTGGCCCCCACCTTCTGCCGGATGGTCCCAAACATACAGGAAACCTCCATTCTCTCTCCAGACATGAACTGTGTATAAATGAATCTTATTGAAAATCATCAATTACAGTAAGTAATCCAATCAAAATTCAACATAAAAAATAAGCTTAGAATTTCCTCTGGTGATTGCTAGCTTCCTTTAGCTTCAACTGGGTGGAGGTGACATGCCGGTGGGGTTGGGGCTTCCTGTTTCTGTTCCTCAGGTGGGATGTGTCTTCTTGGAGTCCCTGGCCTTGCGGCTATGGTGTCAGAGACATGGGTGGGATTGTTTTATAATCAGTCAGCGCCTCAGGGTGGACAGCCAGGGATGGGCTGAGGTCTCCTGGATTACCCCCACCTTGGGGTGGTTAGTATGGGTAAGATTGAGACTGAACAGGGGGGGGGCAGGTAGAGAGCTGGTTGCCCAGCAGGGCTTCCATACTACCACCCAGTTGTCTAAACTCTTTACACTCTTTAATAATTTGCACATTACTTGGTGTCTAACAGGAGTTCTTCCAGGACTGTCCTATTTAACTCCATCTGTCTTCATTTCAACTCTGACGAGTTTCCCACAGCATCATGCTTCCTCCACCATATTTGAGGATGATGTGGAGTGATGGTTTTCTTCCACATAGTTGGGTGTTGGCCATGAGCAGATTATTTTTCTCCTAATTGGCTGACTTCAGATGTCCTAACAGGAACTTTTCTGGCTTTCTTTAAAAAAAAAATCCCCTTTTTTGCCCCTCTGTCGTAGAAGAAAGATGTTTGGAGTGCACAACTAATCATACTTCCACCTTGTGGATCTATGCAGCTCCTCCAGAGTTGCCATGTGCCTCTTGGCTACTTCTCTAACGCTCTCCTTGGCCAGCTTGTCAGCTTAGGTGGACCTCCATGTCTTGGTAGGTCTTCAGAACTTTCACGTCCCACTTCTGACGCGTTGTTTGTCGGTCTCATAAAATCCCCATAAATCATATTAATCTTTGTAGTTCTAATAGGCCAGAATGTATTTGCAGACCACTGTGAATTAAATGAGAAGTGTGCTGCTGCTCTCCATCAGAGCTGTTCAGAGGTGAGAATGAGGTTTCTGGTCTAACTTAATCTGCTTGTTGCATCTGTTCCAGATCAAAAAGTTCTTCAATGATCCAGAGGTGTTCATCTTCCTGCTGAGCACCAGGGCAGGAGGGCTTGGAATCAACCTGACAGCAGCTGACACCGTTATCATCTTTGACAGTGATTGGGTAGGTTAGAATCTGAACAGTCACGTTTTCCTGAGCTATAGCTTCTGTCTGAGAGTTTAGACTCACCTGATGATTCAAACCGAAAGGGCAGAACCAGAACTTCCTTCTTTTCACTTTAAAGCCTGGCTCACTTGATTCCCTTTTCCTTCCCTCTTAGAATCCCCAGTCGGACCTGCAGGCTCAGGACCGCTGTCACCGCATTGGACAAACCAAACCTGTGGTGGTGTACCGTTTGGTAACTGCCAACACCATCGATCAGAAGATCCTGGAGCGGGCCTCGGCCAAGAGGAAGCTGGAGAAGATGGTGATCCACAAGAGTGAGTTGCTGATGGTCTCATTTCAGCTCCTACATCTCGAACCATTCCTCACATCATCTGGTTGGTCTCTTCCTCAGAGAAGTTCAAAGGTGGGAGGGCAGAGCTGAAGCAAAGCAAGAGCTGCATTGATCTGGAGGAGCTGCAGGAGCTGCTGCATGCCAGAGACCCTGAGAAGTAAGACCTGATCCTCTGCTGCAGCCAGAGCGGCTAGCAGTTCTTTAACCTGGAACACCCGCTCTGCTTGTTTGTTCTGATCAGGGAGGTGAAGTCCTCACAGGGAAAGGTGATCAGTGACAAGGATCTGGAGATCTTACTGGACCGCAGCGAATTGCTGGGTGAGAAGTCACCTTGCTGTGGTTTACAGGATGAACTGGGATACATGCTCTACATGGCTTCAGCATAAAACTCCTTTTAAACATGTTTGTTTATGTTCCAGCAGAACAGTCTGAATGGACCTGATCTTGAATTATCCTGTCATTTCCAGATAATAACCGGAGAAGCATGAAGGAGAAGGTGGGGGTCTTCAGAGTGATTGATGCCAAAGAGTCATCAGAGATGACACTGACCTGAGAACACAGGAGGCTAAAGCTGGAGCAGCGGAACCCTGATGCATTCAGGCTGCTGTCCCTTTCAGGAAGACCACCAGAACGTTCTCAAATTATGCTGAAGCTGCTGTTTTGTTCTGTTGACTTGGTGTATAAATGCTTGTTTGTTAATAAAATGTTATAAAGAGGTTGTCATTGTGACATTAAAGTGAGAGGACACTGGAAAGGGAATGCCTCATGTTTGTTCTGTTTTCATACTGTTATAAATGTAACCAAGGTAACAACTATCTGGCTCCCTGTGGGAGTTTTCAATAAGGACACCCCACACTAACAAGATGGAGGAAAAACTATGATGCAGGGTCAGAGGTCAGCCTTATTCCTGGTCTGAGTCCTGGATGATACAAATGCTTCAGTCACTAATAGTACAAGGTTATATTAAAGTGATTGTACAGGTTCAGATAAACAATCTTGAACAAATTTAATATTTTTCTCAAAGTTAAATGTGTATAGATTACACAGTGAAATATTTCGAACTTACTTTCTTCTGATTTTGATAGTTGTGGTTTAAAGATGACAATCCTAAATTTAGTGTCTCAAAAATACAATATTGTGAAAAGGTTACACTAATTGTTGAAAGTTCAGTGGGATGAAAAGCACACCAGCAACATGGATAATTGCAGCCTTAAGAGAATCGTCAAGCAAAATCTATTCAAGAATTTGGGGAAGTTTAACAAGGAGTAGACTGAAGATGAAGTCGAGCCACTACACTGATGTATCCTCCGAATGTGGCATTCCTTGTGTCTAGCCACTGCTGAATTAGAGCAACAGAACTGTCTTACCTGGGCCAGGGAGAGTAAGAACCAGGGCTTGATTTATAAAACTTTATGTAGAATCCCTACTAAAACCAAAATTGCATTTTTATTGAAGTTTCTGAATATGCACAGCTTCATGCAATTCTCACTTTATAAATCCTACCCTGCCTAGAAATGGGCTCAGATGATTGTGGATCATACACACCTACTTCCTGCCATAAACAATGCAAAGCAGCTAAGGAATATTCTGCATAGACCAGCTGATTTGTGGCATTTCGCAGTACTTGTGAATGACAGTTGAGCCATGGGAAAAACATTCCTCTTTTTTTAAATTTCAGTTCAGAGACTTGGTTTTGTGTGTGCACGAGGCTCTACAAGACTACCGGTTAAGGAGAGAGGGAGAACCAAACCATCTCTTCCATCGATCATAATGGCCAAGGTAACATCGCTGGCTAACAAGATGGATGAACTCCAAGCTATAACAAGGACTCAACCAGAGTATTGGGATTACAGTATTATGTGTTTTACTGAAACATGGGTGCGGGATCATATTTTCAACTCCGTGTATCTCCCAGGCTTCTTGACTGCATATGAGCAGACAAAGATTTGAAGAGGAGCGGGGAAAGAAAAGGAGGTGGACTAGCAGTGCTTGTCAATAACAGATGGTATATTTGATGAACATGATTAAAGGGTTCAAGCACAGCAAGGATTGTATAGATAGAAGTCTGGACAGAGCCAATGAACTGAACACATTCTTCCCTAGGTTCAGTTCAGCAACAAGCTCAGCATTCTCAACTTCTATGTTTTAGGGCTTTTTGGTGGTTATTGGGAAGATCTCAAGTGTGCCAAATTTCATAGCTCTACGATTAAAAAAGGTAAATGTGGGTCGGGGGGGTTTGAAGCATTGTGACTTTTGCGAGACCCTTAACATTTTAGCTGAAAAGTCCTGGTAAAAGGATACTTCACAGTCACCCTACGTCACTCTGCCCTTGTGTCTTGCTTCGTAGTTATGCAGCCAAATCAAGACTGCCCTTGGGCTTTGCTTGCCCTTGGGTTTGAGTGGAGGACGTGGTGGGCACGCTTTATCTTTATCCCCTCCTTCTGCATGTCCAGGGCCTTAAGGATCCATTTGTCAAAAAAGGAAATCAGGTCTTTGCCTTCGGTTCCTTCTTTTAGTCCGAGTATTTTTGACATTTTGCCATCGGTTCTGTTTTTCATAGTTATCCAGCCGTTCCAGGGCTTTTTTGAGATTGGTCTCCATGGATTCAACCCTCGACTCCCTTACGACTGCGGCATCCTCCAAGTAAGACACTCGCTGTGCAACAGTCTCTAATCTTTCAATCATCAATTTGAATGTCTCAGACATCTTGGTAACTGCTTTAACGACATTTTCCAGCTTGGCATCCAACATCTTAGCAATATTGTCCATCACTTGTTGAACTATTGAGTCACCACAATTCAGTTTGATATCCTCTTGAGCTACCTTATTAGCTGTCACTATCTCTTCATCCTGGTTAGCTAACATAGCATTAGCATTTGGCATGTTACCTTTCTTCTGAGCTTCTCTTTTCTTTGGCATTTTGAAGAAGTCCTCCAAATACTTTTCCAATGCTAATGTAGGTTTAGAGATGATATGCAATATATTTCAGGCAGGAATAACTTTTAAAAATATATTTTAAAACAATCCTCATAAGGAGACCAACAGAACTGCATCTTTCTTCATGCATCACATGACCCCTACCTCTTTTGACCTTTCTATATGCAACTTGATTTCAAACCATACAAAAGAGTCTCCTAACTCTTGCGTAAACAAAAATCCTTCTTTTTTTTAACAATTAGTCCAAAACAAACAAACAGGCGAAACAATCCACAATGACCTGCTGTAGTAAACGGAATGACAAAAAGAGATTGCTTGAACAAAATTGCAGCCACTTGTTTTCAACAGACAAGTGTCATCCAAAAACGCAAAAAAACAGCAAAGTAAAACCAAATTCCAATCCTCATCCACCCACTGTAGCAAACAGAGCAGTAAGAAGCAAAAATGCAAAAAAAAAAAAATGGCAAAGTGAAACCAAATTCCAATGCACATTTTCAATGCGGATAGCACTTTCAATTGATGCACGAATGTGTTATTTTTGGTCATGGAAAATTGGTTAAGGCCCTACCCCGGTCGAGTATATATTACGGTGAGACCGGACAGTTGGCTCTAGTCTTTGGAAGCTGAGAGGAGCAGGCTCGTTGTACGGGGAACTGTGCAAGCTAAGATGAGGAGTTCAAAATGCCAAGGAAATGCTATTTCAACAATGTGTGGCTTTTTATGGAAAAATATCAAAGCTGGCTGCAAAAGGATGCAGACTCCAGACACACTAAATGTTCGATGTTTCACATATGGGTGAGAAGACTGTTCTGATACACAGGGGCCAGGGCTGGTCCCTTTACATGCTCCCTCTGCTGGCAATCGCTTGAACAAAATTGCAGTCACTTTTTTTCAACAGACAAGTGTCATCCAAAACGGCAAAAAAACGGTAAGACCAAACTAAAGAGGGGATCAATCTAGGGAATTTTTATAGATCATCAAACGGGGAACATGATAGAGATGCACTGAAATCATTTCAATCTTTCAAATTCAATTCAATTCAATTCAAATTCAAAATTACTTTATTAATCCCAAAGGGAAATTAAATGTTGTAACTCATTATGCAAGTTCCTTTAAAGATTTGTTGTAGATGCTGATTTCATGTTAATGGAAATAAAGGTGAAGGTTCCTTCAACTTCAGTTCAAAACCAGGGTCTGAGAGGTGAAGGTTCCTTCAACTTCAGTTCAAAACCAGGGTCTGAGAGGTGAAGGTTCCTTCAACTTCAGTTCAAAACCAGGGTCTGAGAGTCGTCAGCAGGTGCAGTGAAGATACTTGGACCACCTCGGGTGATTTGCAGTGAATGCTCCCACACGATGGGTGATCTGCACGGTCTGAGAGTCGTCATTAGGTGCAGTGAAGGTACCTTGACTTCAGTTCACAACCGGGCTCTGAGTGCCATTAGCACTTTTTCCTGAAGTGTTTCAGACCTTGAGTCACCTCCAGGGTCTCAAAGCCCAACAGCAGCTGCGGTGAAGGTACCCGGACCTTGGGTGAACTGGGGGGTTTGACAGTTGCCGGCAGGTGCAGTTAAGTGTTCTGGACCTCGGGTGATGAAAGGGGCCCAAGAGACTGTGGAATTATTACAACATATGCACAACCCTCCTGCAGTCTCAGCTTAGTATTCAGGCAGAGTGAGGCACCGAGGGCCCACAGGAGGCAGGAAAAGAACAACAACATGAAAAGAGGAGGACAATCTTTTGGAAAACAAACAGGGTCCATCTCACCCCATCGAGACAGCGCACGGGTCTGATTAATGGATGAGGTCAGTGGATGTGCAGCCGGCAAGGGCCCGCGGGACCCCTTGAGGTAGGAACAACGACAACTACACGAAAAGAGGAGGAATGCTAATGGTGAGGAGCGCCGCAAGTGGGGTCTGTGTGAACCCACCGGGACAGCTCATGGGTTGGATGGACAGGAGGATTCTAACGACCCCGCCGGCACAGCATACGGGTTGGAAGGACAGGATGATGCCAACGGTACATGTGGGGTCCGTGTGACCCCACTGGGACAGCAGACGGGTTGGAAGGAAAGGAGGATGCTAATGGTGCACCGTCTGAAGGGATAATAGCGAGCTCTGGTGTACTGAGATGGTATTGCATGCCTGAAAATGAAAAAAAGGCATGCCACGGAAAATGAGAGTAAGTGGCTCTACTCGATATGCCTGGGGGCAGGCCCCTCTACAAGCCTGTGGTTTGGGAAGCGATTTTAAAAACACCTCCCCTTGAGAGGTTGTGTCATGCTGCCCTATTCACTCCCTCTCCTAATCATCTTCCTCACCTGTGTCTCCCATCAACCACACCTGATCCTCCTTACCTTCTGCCTTTATAACCCGTCACTTCCCCTCACTCAGTGCCAGATCGTTGTGTAGGTGTCTCCATGGTTTGTTGTCCTGCTGTTTCCTGCTCGTCCGATGTCCTGTCTCCGTTCCTGCCGCCGCCGTCGTCATCATCATCATCACCTCCTCCACCAGCTGCACTCCAATAAACATCCTTGCACCTTTCCACATCTTCTGCGTTTGGGTCCATGCACCACACCGCACTCCCTGACAAGTTGAGGGTTATTGGAATGTATTAAATCCAATGATTCTTCTACCTTGGTGCACTAGGGGTCCATCTGACCCCAGTGGCTCAGCAGAAGTGATATTGTCATTGTTTAAGTGATATTCCTTCCTCTTTAAGTGAAATACCTTTCCTGTGAAATGAAATGCCTTCCTTTTCAACTGAACTCATAATAAATTATGAGAGCTTTTCACTAGTTTGTATGAAAGCTTCTCACTAGTTTGCGTGAATAATTCTCACTAGTTTGTATGAAAAGTTCTCAGTACTTTGTATGAAAGGTCCTCACTAGTTTGTATTAAAGGTTTTCACTAGTTTGTATGAAAGGTTCTCACTAGTTTGTATGAAAGGTTCTCACTAATTTGTATGAAAGGTCCTCACTAGTTTGTATGAAAGGTTCTCACTAATTTGTATGAAAGGTTCTCACTAGTTTGAATGAAAGGTTCTCAGGAGTTTATATGAAAGGTTCTCAGTACTTTGTATGAAAGGTCCTCACTAGTTTGTATTAAAGGTTTTCACTAGTTTGTATGAAAGGTTCTCAGTACTTTGTATGAAAGGTCCTCACTAGTTTGTATTAAACGTTTTCACTAGTTTGTATGAAAGGTTCTCACTAATTTGTATGAAAGGTTCTCACTAGTTTGAATGAAAGGTTCTCAGGAGTTTATATGAAAGGTTCTCACTAGTTTGTATTAAAGGTTTTCACTAGTTTAAATGAACGGTTCTCAGTAGTTTATATGAAAGTGTCTCAGGAGTTTGTATGAAACGTTCTCACCAGTGAGTATACAAGGTTAATCTTTTCACTAGTTTATATGAGAGCTTTCACTACTTTGTATGAAAGGTTCTCACGGGTGTGTTTGAAAGGCATATCTTCTCAGTAGTTTATATGCAAACTTTTGTGCTCTACTCTGCACTTTGAACACACTGTAGGACCAAAAATGGTACGTACATAATTTTTTATTCCCCATGTGTTTTGTCTCTCAGATTTTAAGAATCTTACAACACTTTTAAAGTGTTGCAGTGTGTACAAGGCACAGCTTTGATCTCAGAATTCTAACTCCAATCTCCAATTTCTGAATGTGATCCCACAATTCTGAATTTGATCCCAGAATTGTACTTTTGATCCTAGAATTTTGACTTTTATTTCAGAATTCTAACTTTGATCTCAACATTCTAATTTTGATCCCAGAATTCTGACATTGATCGTAAAATTCTCACTTTGATCTCACAATTTAAACTTTGATCCGGGAGTTCTAGCTTTGATTTTAGAATCTACCTTTGATTTCAGAACTTTTACTTTGATCTCAGAAATCTCAAATTGATCCCAGAATTCGGATTTTAATATGAGAATTATGACCTTATTATCAGAATTATGACCTTGATCTCAGAATTCTGACTTTTTTTTTCAGAATTCTAACTTTGACCTTTGAATTTAAACTTTGATCCTAGAGTTCTAGCTTTGATTTTGCAATCTACTATTGATTTCAGTATTGTGATCTTGATCTCAGAATTTTTACTTTGATCTCAGAATTCTCAGTTTGATCTCAGAATTCTAAGGCCATGTTTACACTGCAAGATCTTTATGCCGATTTCAGGCCCGGTTCTACCCTTCCAACAATTCGTGAGTGAAATCTGTTTGTGTGTGACATATTGTCATATCCATGTGGTTGCACACCACAAACTGTAGGACCAAACAACAACAGAGCGTCTTCAGTGGAGGCTTCTTCAGTTTCGCTGCAGTACAGACCGCTACAGGAAATCCTTCCTGTCCACAGCTATCATCATCTACAACAACTCCTTAAAGAATTAATCATATGAGCTATGCCAACACTTCATTTCCCTCTGGGATCAATAAAGTATTTTTGAATTGAATTGAATTGAAAAATGTTATATATCATTTTTTAATCCCCATGTGTTTTGGTTCTTACGACAGTTTTAAAGTCTTGCCCTGTGAAGCATCCCTAACTTTGATATCAGAATTCTTACTCGGATCTCTGAATTCTGGCTGTGATCCCATAATTCTGACTTTGATCTCAGTATTCTGAAGGATAATGAATTTGAGCTCAGAAATCTTACTCTTTTCTCAGAATTCTGATTTTGCAGAATTGTACTTTTGATGCCAGAACTCTTACTTTTATCTCGGAATTCTGACTTTGATCTCAGCATTCTAACTTTGATGTCAGAATTGTGATATTGATCTTAGAAATGTTCCCCTTTCTCAGAATTCTGACTTTGATCACATAATTGTACTTTTGATCCCAGAATTCTGACTTTTTTCTCAGAATTCTAATTTTGATCTCAGAGATCTAAGATTGATCTCAGAATCCTAACTTTGATCTCAGAATTTAAACTTTGATTTCAGTATTGTGACCTTGTTCTCAGAATTCTGACTTTGATCTCATTATTGTAATTTTGATCTCAGAATTCTGACTTTTATCCCAGAATTCTGATCCAAGATTTCTGAATTTAATCTGAATTTAACTCAAGGTGGCAACATGTTGCGGTAACTCCGTTAGTTACAGTTCTGAGTTATTTTCAATTTGAAAATCTTCTTTTCTTCTTTTCTGGCTGAAAAATAAAAATGTTCGGACAATTACTTTCTCTGGCTTTGGATGCTGTACAGCTTGAAGAATTTATGCCGTTGATTTTTTTTAAACTTATGGTCTCTTTTTAAGATGAATAACATGTTCCTTCTGTGTCTCTGCTCTGTCTTCTCAAACCCCCAGACGGTCGTGGCAGATGGCCGCTCCTACTGAGCCTGGTTCTGCTGGAGGTTTCTTCCTGTTAAAGGGGAGTTTTTCCTCTCCACTGTCGCTACATGCTTGCTCAGTATGAGGGATTGCTGAAGGATTGCTGTGGTTGGAAAGTCTGCATCAACGGAGCCCAACCTCACGCCAATGACTGACGCAATCTGCTGGGATTCCTTAAATAGGAAACTTTTTAACTGATTGGAATGTTTGTATAAATGTATTGAAATGACTTCTTGTTAAGTGTCTTGAGATGACATCTGTTGTGAATCGGCGCTATATAAATAAACTGAATTGAATTGAATATCAACAAGGTAGTTTACAACTGGGAACAGCTGATTAAAATAACAAACTCTGAAATTATACCTCAACTGAAGAAACAAATCCCAAATGAGTTGAAAAGGAGGTGTCGTGGATGCAGAGTATGAGCAAAGAGAGAGAAGAAGGAAGTTCAAACCATCTCTTCCATCAATCACAATAGCCAATGTGACATTGCTGACTAACAAGCTGGATGAACTCCAAGCCCTAACAAGGACCAAAGAATTCTAACTCCGATCTCAGCATTTTAACTTTGATTACAGAATACTAACTTTGATCTCAGAATTCCGAATTTGATTCCATTATTTTGACCTTGAACTTTTAAACTTCAAAATTCAGACTTTTTCCCTCATTGGTTCTAATCTTTTGAAAAGAAAAGTTATCCAATGCCTGTTAGGATCCTTAGGTGTACTACTATGAGTTCCAGTTTTTTTAGATTGCTAAAACGCGTTTTTCAAAACTGTACGTTTTTTTACAAACTGCACACACAAAACCCCAAACATCACACACAAATTGCTAAACCCTGGCATCCCTTTGCAAAACAACTCTACCATCAAATCTCGTAACATGTTCACAAAATGGAACACGTGTTTTCATTTGGTAAACACAGCCATATTTTCACATGACACACACATACCATTCATTGAATAAACACAAGTAGCTTTTGCCTGAACACTACCAAGCATGGAAAGAACACTGAAGAGCAAAACTGAAAACACAATTATAGAAATGGAACACACTGAATCAATTACAATGCCCACTTCTCTCATAGACAAACATTAGACATCACACAAATTTTGAGACAAAACATTTTATTTTTAAATCCACCACGCAGGCCTGGGACCTCGATTATGGCCCGCTGGCCAATCACATTTCTTCCCCGGCGCCTCCTTTTTATCAGGTTGAACCCAGCCTCATCTATGAAGATGTATTCATAGATTTCATTGGCTGTGTCATAGTCCTGGATACGCTGAAGCAGACAGTATGAGAATACAGTTTACACTATGGACACAGACAGTATGCTACATTGAGACAATGTAGAAAAGGAACACTATTACAGAAGATTACTGTATAGTGGTACAATGCATGCATGTGTCAGTGATGAATGTATTGGACTTACAAGCACATACTCTCGACGTAAGGCCTTCACACGGTTTGTGTTGCGTTGGAATGGAACCCTGTAGACTTGCTTCATTGTCATTAAATTTCTGTGAAGTATGCGATGTATTGTTGAGATGCTGATTGTGTGGAGGTCATTGAAGATGGTATTGTCAGCCAGGACCCTTGTTTATATCTGTTTTAGTATGAGGCTATTGTTTTCACAGACCATGTCTACAAGGGCTGTCTCTTGTTGCTGTGTGACAATTGAAGTTCTTCCTCCACGATGAGGTTCTCTGAAATAATAATTAATAACAAAATGTGGGAAACAAAGTATAAAGGGACCCAAAACAATATGACTGCAACCCACAAATGTGTCCCAAAACACTGTTTAGGAAACAGTGCTGTAGTCTATTGAACGTTGTATTACAATGCACATGGAAAATAAATTTCATACCTGTTCTCCATCCTGAACGTCCTAATGATGGTCGACACTGTGAAACGGCAGAGGTTTGGCTGGACCCTCTGGCCAGGTCCCTCATGGTCAACCCATGGTTGAACACATGGTCCAATACAGTGGCACGAATCTCATCTGAGATTTGGATTCTCCTTCTTCGTTCCCTTGCTTCTCCTTGTTGTCCTCCTCCTCTTCCACGTCCACCTCTTTCTCCTCCTCCTCCTCCTCCTCCTCTTCCTGATCCCCGTCCTCCTCCTCCTCCTCCTCCTCCTCCTCCTCTCATACGTACCCCTCTCCTTCTCTGTTGTCTGTTGTCTCTGTTCTCCATTGCTCATCAAACAAAACAGAGCGTCAAGCCTCCTTTCATGCTGCAGTCCTTGATTGCAAATTGCTCGCCAGACCCGAAAGTTTAGAGATTTGAATATTTGTGTGTTGTTGATTGAAGCTTTGAGATTTTATGTGAGAAGTGTGTGTAAACCTGAAAAATTGTGTGCTGTGTTTTGACAGCAAGGTAATGTGAAATTGACATCAGAGTGTAAAGAAGGAAAGTCAGAGTTCTAATATGATAAGGAAATCTTTAGTAGTGATAAATTGAGTCAAGCGATTGGGAACAGAAGTAGAGGTTGTGAGAATTGTGCCTGATTTTTGCATTTTGAGTTTTAGCAATCGAAAAAAACTGTAAATCTGTGTTTGGGTTCTGATAATCTCTTTCTTTATTTAGACCTCATCTTTTAAGTTTATCCCTCTATGTCAACTCTTTTGATCCTTATTATCATTTTTTTTGCATTTAGGATTGTTTTGTGATTTGAGTTTCTTTGTTCTCGTGTTATACATATATGTTTTCTTCTCTCTTTTTTCTATTCTGTTTTTCCTCCCTTCCTGTTTAATCCGTTGGTGTTTTGAACATTGGGTTCCTCTTGTGCTCTATATTTCTCAATTATTTACTTAGATATTATTTTTATGGATAAATGAACTACATTACCACAGAACTTTTTCATGGGTCCAATCAACATGCTTTTAATCCACCATGCATTTTCATTACAAGTGTGGAACCACTTAAAGGCAAATAAACATACTTGCAAAGAAGCAACAATCATTTAGTTAAAATACCAGTTCTATCAAATTACTGTTTAATACCTACTCTAATTCAGTACAGTTCAATTCTGTAAAACTTCTTTTTACCTTAAAATTCTAGCTTTAGGCTATTTAAAAATATGGATTAGTGCTTTAAGAGCAGAACAGGGTGTGTCCATGTCACCTGCTCAGGTGTATTCATGCTGAACACACCCTGTCTATTATCTTGACACAAACACAGATTGTTTGTTGGAGCCGGTCATCTGTGGACTTTGTGACCTGATTCGCAAAGTCTAGCTCACATTATCAGGTAGGGAATCTGTCTTGTTCTAAAATTAAGCCTCAGCCAGTTGTTTCCTTTGTAACTGGAAATCCTTCTGTTTCCAACCCGAAGCTCTGAGCACTTCGTGTCTTCTGTTTGAGTCATGGAGCGTCTCAAGTTGGTCCTGCAGTACTTCCAGTCCAACTCCGAGTCCATCTCTAATGGAATCTGCATCGTCTTGGCTCTGGTCAGTGTCAAGCTCTACACCAGCTTTGACTTTAACTGCCCGTGCCTTCCTCAGTACAACAAGCTGTACTCTCTGGGAGTGATGATAGTCCCGCCCATTATTCTGTTCTTCTTGGGGGTCCTCGTCAATCGACATACAGGTGTCATGATGGACGAGTGGATGAGACCGGTTGGGAATCGATCTAAAAATCCTGCAGTGGTTAAGTGAGTAAAATATTTCCTCACTGGAACCAACTAATCAGACAATACAGTCCACAGATACACAGCAGAGGTCCATTACACACAGAAGGCTATATTTTTATCAAGGTCAGTCAGATGAATCTAGCTTATTGTGAACATTAAGAACATTAGAAGATTACATCAGGACAATAAAACTGCTTTTTAATACAGAAATGGTATGTTGGAATGTTATGGGGAAGACAGCTGACCTGACAGTTGTTCAGCAATCCTTCATGAAAAAGAAGCTGCCTGTTGAGTGTTGTATTAAGTTGTAGTAAGTTGAGTGGAAGAAAAAAGTTTATTAAAAAAGAGCACAGTAGCAGGAATAACTGGAGCCTTGAGAGAATGGTGAAGCAAAGCTCTGGAAGAGTTTGGGGTAGATTCACAAAAAGTGGACACGAGCTGAAATCAGAACTTTGACTATAACTGTCACAGTCCTAGTGTTAAACCACTCCAGATATGGCTTACTTTAAGATTAAAGTGATCAAATGAGACCCCAGGCCAGTTTGTTACGAGGTGATTAAGCACCTTGAATCACCTTGTTGTTGAAGGTGTGCTATAAAAAATAAAATTGCCTTTCCTTGCCTTGCCTAAAGTAAATTTAGCTTTTCAATTAGAAATCAAGGTCCCAGAGTCTGGAGGAAGAGTGGAGAGGACCAGAATCCAAGCTGCTGGAGGTCCAGAAAGAAGCTTCCAGTTAGAGAGGATTTAGGGAACCATGTTATGGGGAAGTGCTGGTCCACTGGCTTCTCTCTGCTGACAAGCTTTATGGAGATGTCAATTTCATTTTCCAGCAGGACTTCGTATCAGCTTACACTGCCAACAGTATCCAGTACCTGTTTCAAACTCCATGGTAACAGTGACAAACTGGCTTAGGGTCTCATTTATAAAACTTTGCGTAGAATCCTTACTGAAACTATACTTAAGCTCAGCAAAAAAGAAATGACCTATACATAGAATTTTTTTGATGTATAAAACTTTGAATATGCACAGCTGCATGCAATTTCTGCTTTATAAATCACACTCTCCCTAGAATTGTGCTCAGGTGATTTTGGATCTCTGCCATAAACATCAATGCAAAGTGCCAAGCAAATATTCTGCATAGCCTAAGCGGGCTGATATGGGGCGTTTCACAGGTAACCATCACAACCGAGAGGCGGAGAACGTGCAATACAAGAGATTGAAATGGAAGTGTTTGTTTGACGTGCAGGCGTGGAAAAATGCCTTATTTCTATCAACCAAAACATTTTTATCTATATTATCCATCACGTTTTTTTAAATATAACGCAAACTTTGCGTAGAAAATGACGTACGCAATTTTCAGACCCCGTTTTGAGTGTAAGGAAGCTTTATAAATGAGTCACCTGAACTTTTACCCCGTAGAGGATGTATTATCTATTGTCAAGAGTATGATGAGACACTAGAACCAACAGATGACCTAAAGGCTTCCAACAAAGCAACCTGGGCTTCCCTAAAAAGCCTAATTTATACTTCTACACGCAGCGCCATTATCCGTCAAAGCAAGGTTTCTCCATCACTAACGCAAGGACGCACGGAGTAGGGCCCAATTTTTTAACTATTTCAATTCAATTCAGTTTATTTATATAGCGCCGATTCACAACAGATGTCATCTCAAGGCACTTAACAAGACGTCATTTCAATACATTTATACAAACATTCCAATCAGTTAAAAAGTTTCCTATTTAAGGAATCCCAGCAGATTGCGTCATTCATTGGTGTGAGGTTGGGCCCCGTTGATGCAGACCTTCCAACCACAGCAATCCTTCAGCAATTCCTCATACTGAGCAAGCATGTAGCGACGGTGGAGAGGAAAAACTCCCCTTTAACAGGAAGAAACCTCCAACAGAACCAGGCTCAGTAGGAGCGGCCATCTGCCACGACCGTCTGGGGGTTTGAGAAGACAGAGCAGACACAGAAGGAACAGAAGTGTTTGATGTAAGAGAACTTTCTATGTTACAGAAAGTAAAAAACTATCCGTCGAATGCAACAGAGAGTGCACGTCTGGGATTGGTCAGCCCAACATGAGCCCCAGATCCTTTCACCAGAACGGTGCTCTATAGTCGATGTAATTGGTAGTCAATTCAGCTTTTGGGCACTAGATGCTTTATATTGCAAGGCCAGTTTATCTAATATGATCTTTTGGCATTTTTGAACACCAGGAGGTGTTTGTTTGTTTCCATGCATTTTTAGAGTATTCTATGAGCTACTTTTCTAGTAAAAAGCTTTCCAGCTCAATCAAAACTCACTCTCTGTCGGCCATTGCTCCTTGAGTGGTGATGGATTTACAAGCTGATGTCAACAAACTGCCATCGACCAGAGACGTCACTGCAATGGTAGGCAGACCCTACAGCATTATGCTTGACACGTAGAATCATGTCAAGCACTTTGAATTGTCTTGTTACTGTATGATGTATGTTTGCGTCATGTGAAGTTTACAGCAGGAAATATTTGATTGAAAAGATGATCTTTTCAGCATTTTAAATTGGTTTCACTTCCAAGCAAAATAGTTAATCTCTATAGATGAAAGGGTTATAGACCTAAAATCATGTGTCTAATATTCGTCCTGCAACTTCTGGCAGGTACCTGTTTTCTGCCATGCTCCAGAGGGCCTTGCTCGCTCCTGTGGTCTGGATTCTAGTCACTTTGTTGGATGGTAAAATCTTTATCTGTGCTTTCAGCGTGAGTGTAGACCCTGGCCTTTTCTCAGGTAAACATGAAGCATAATGAATCTTCCTACAGGCTGCACAGTTATTTGGATGCTTTGCTGGTTGTATAATGGCACATGTTTCCTTAGGTGTGCCCAACAACACAGGCCTGGATGTAATTAAAATTATGGCCAAGGTTCCCTGCAAAGAGGACATTATTTTCAGGAACAGCTCTTTCCGTAAAGCAGTCTCCCGATATGTCCGCTGTTATTCCCAGGTGAGCTCTGTTAAAAACTAAACACACCTTATTTCAACGCTTTTACTCACTCTACACATCTGCTCTGGTATTGCTTTGAATGACTATAAAACCACTAATGCATAATTCCTGCCCAACATACAGGGCTGTGAAAAAGCATTTACCCTCTTACAGATTTCTTCTGATTTTGTTTTTCCCACTTAAATGTTTCAGCTCATCAAATAAATATTAATATCAGACAAAGATAACCTGAGTTAAAAGCTGTTTTCAAATGAGCTGGGAAGCACTTCTGCTTTGGCAGGAAGGTCTTGCATTTAATCGTGATCTGGCTCTTTCTGCATGGAGTTTGAAAGTTCTCCATGTGAATGTGTGGATTTTCTCTTTGCCCTGATCTAAGGGAATTCAAGAACAATTGAGAAACAAAGTCACTGACATTCTAAGGCTTTGGAACAGTTTTTTGTTTTCACTATTAACATTTTCTTGATAATCTGAAAGATTAAAATGAGACAAAAAAGCAGAATAAGGGGGTAAAGGGGTAAATACTTTCTCACAGGTTTGTGGGTAAGGTAATCCATACACGATTGGAGACAATGATTGGCTCCAACTGAAGGCTCTTGGTGAACTCCTCACTGTGACTTTTAAAATGACTGATTTATTGGTTTTGTGTTGCTTCAGGCAGTTGGCTGGTCCATCCTCCTGTTACTGATCGTACTGGGAGCAATGGGACGCCTTATCAAGCCCTGCTTTGATGACCACGCCACCTTCTTGCAGACACGATACTGGAGCAACTACCTGGATGTGGAGCAGAAACTTTTCGATGAAACCTGTGTTCTGCATGCCCGTGACTTTGCCCGGAAATGTGTGGTGCAGTTCTTTGAGGACATGACAGAAGACTCTATACTTCATCTTCCACATCCGCTCTTCATCAGCAACATCAGTGAGGGATGGGAGGATGAAGAGGAGAGACTTCATGGGGTAACCAAGCAGGAGCAGATGGACCAGCTTCTCAACAAGTGGTACTACAGTAAACCTGAACTGGATGTGACCAGGATTGCCCACAGACCCAGGCCATGTGTAACCTGGGCAGACCCAGGAGGGAGGACTTTATACTCAGATGTTTAGGATAGACCCTGGAGTGTTTGGTAGCTGCATGCCTTTGTGGCTACAACCATGAAATACTTATGAAACAATTTTTGTTGCATTTTGTCCATGGAAGTTGGACTTTACCAAGCTGGAAACATCTACTGTAAAACCCTGAATTCTAAGTACATTTAAATGAACCATTTCTTATCAGTCCTAACTAAGAAATCAATCATGGGTGTCAGTTGTATCACAACATGATGGTAGTATATTTCATTGCACTATTGATGGTTTGTTTCCTAATAAATCCATGGCACATATAGTAATGTTCTGTATTTATGCAGGCTTCATCAAAGTGTTAACAATGTCAGAATTTTTTTTCTGATCCGTTTCCCTACGTCATGTCTGTTTGAGATGGTCTTTGTTACTTTTTGTTTGTCTCCTTCCGGTGGATGGTGCCCAGCCCCCTCACCAGCGAGGTATCCAGGAGGCGTCCCAACTAGATTCCTTGGGCTCATGTATATAGCTTGCTTACTCACAAAACGGGGTCTGAAAATTGCGTAAGTCACTTTCTACGAAATGTTTGTGATTTATAGAAAAAAACGTGATGGAAAAAAGTGTGCAACTTTAAGCACACTAAAGACCTTGCTTATGCGCATTTTGTACATGGAGGACACTGGCAGCACAGCTGGTGAGATGGTAAAATTGTGAATTTAAGCCAACAGTCAGCCTCCACCCCCATCTCTGAACTGAGAATAAAAATGAGAATTTGAATCAAACTATATTGCATTTAAGAATCATATAGTATGTTCATATGTATGTCTTCAGACAATATAGCAATTGCACTTATTGGTGCATCATTGTGATGAGTAGAAATATATATACTGCAGTGAGACTTTCATAACGCTGCGCAATGGAAGCGGTGGCGCTCCTTGAAGATCAGGCAACATGCTAGTTGATTGATTCAGGGGCCTCCTTCAGTCAGGAATTGCGCTAACCTCTCGGTTACCATGGTTACCCGTTAAACGCCCCATATCAGTCGGCTTAAAGAGCAACTCACCCCCAAATCTTTTTTTTTTATTTTGACCAGCTGTATAAATGAGTGTCTAATAGTGCTGTCTACATGGCTGGTCATTATTTTTGGTATTTTTGTACATTTTTGTAAAAATCTAAATTCTCTACCAAAAACCGTCAGTATGGTGCCCCTTTTAGGTTAAAACTCTACACTGCACTTGAATTTGAATTAGGCATTACTTTTTATTCTGCTGTGATGGCTGATGTCAGCCATCCTGCTACTGTGGAGTATGGAACAATCCGAGTCTCGGTAGCCTCTATAGCAAGTTGGAGATGGAATAGCAAGGAAGTGTTGACGGCACCCACCCCTTACCCCCGCAGTCCCTTGGTCAGCCAGGCAACAACTCCTTTTGACGCATTTTTTTATACAAGAAATGTGAGTAGAGATGGACTCTGGTAGGGGGGTGAGTGGGTCTTTAAGTCTATGCAGAATATTTACTATGCACTTTGAGTTTATGACAAAAAATGGGTGTGTAGTGGGTAGGATATGAGCCAAAATCACCTGAGCACATTTGTAGGAAGGGTGTAATTTATAAAGCGCAAATTGCGTGCAGCTGTCCGTACTCAAAGTTTGATAGATCTTAAACTTACTTGGCATAAGTAAATAGTTTTTTGCTGAGCTTAAGTATGGTTTTAGTAAGGACTCTACGCAAAGTTTTATAAATGAGACCAATTTTAAAAACTTTGTGTAGAATCTTTAGCTAAACTCTACATCCATCCATCCATTAATTATCTGTAACAGTCCATTCTGTGCAAGGTTCCGGGGGGGCGGCTGGTGCCTATCTCCAGCAGTCACGGGGCAAGAGGCGGGGTACACCCTGGACAGGTTGCCAGTCCATCACAGGGTCTAAACTCTACATAGCTCGGCAAAAAGTTTTTGCTCATTTAAAGAAACATGCCAATTTATAAAACCCCTGTTAGCACGGCTGCATGTAATTACTGCTTTATAAATCACACCCTTCCTAGAAACGTGCTTGGGTGATTCTGGCTCATATCCCACCTCCTACACACCCACTTTCTACCATAAATGGTCAATGCAAAGGGCCTAATGAATATTCTGGATATGCATAAGCAAGCTATGGAATTTTAAAGGTAACCCTAGCAAGTGAGAGGTTGAGAAATTCCACTGAGACTGAAATTGAGATGCTAGTGTGTGAGATGGAATCACGGAAAAACATTTTGTTTCAATCACTCAATGTTTATCTATAGAGAGCTTTACACAGCCAAAAGCCGACCAAAGTGCTTTACAGTAAAATACAAAAATATGGTTATCAATAAAAAGAAATGAAAACTAAAACAGCAGCACAACAAATAAAAACAATAAATATAAAGATTGAATCATATGATTACTTTTTGTAGCAACAATAAGATATAATAAAATAATATAAATAATAAATATAAATATAAATGATAAAATTAAATTAAAACACAATTACAAAATAACTTCATACGTTTCAGCACTTTTATTAAAAGACTAACAGAAAAGGTGTATTTTAAATCTACCTTTAAAAAGTGTATCTGCGCTTAAGTATTATTTAGAAGTTACAGTTGTGACCTCCAAATAATACTTTCTGTGGAAAGTAAATACTCTCCATGGTGAGCTCAGTGTTGGACCCACTGTAGTTCGCCTACAGACCAAACATGGGGGTGGACGACGCAGTCATCTATCTACTGCATCGGGCGCTGGCTCATCTGGAGACACCTAGGAATGCTGTGAGAGTAATCTTCTTTGACTTCTCAAGCTCTTTCAACACCATCCAGCCATCTCTACTGCAGCAGAAGCTGAGAGGATCAGGAGTGGATGAACATCTGACCTCATGGATCACCAACTACCTCACCAACAGGCCTCTGTACGTGAGGCGGCATAACTGTGTGTCTGAGATGGCTGTGTGCAGCACAGGAGCATAGCAGGTTACAATGAGCTCACCTTTCCTATTTATCCTCTACACCTCAGACTTCACTTAGAACACCAGCAGCTGAGTTCTCTGATGACTCAGCCATTGTCAGCTGTGTGACTGAGGGGAACGATCTGGAATATAGGTCGGTCATGAGGGGCTTTGTGGACTGGTGTGAGTGAAACCACCTGCCCTTAAACACCCGTAAGACAAAGGAGATGGTGATCGACTTCCAGAGAAACACACCACCTCATACAGCAGTAAACATTCAGGGCTCGGACATTGAGGTTGTAGATACCTTTAAGTACCTGGGTGTTCACTTTAACAATAAACTGAACTGGTCCCATAACACAGAAGCTCTGTATAAGAAGGCTCAAAGCCGCCTCCACCGTCTAAGAAGGCTGAGGTTCTTCGGAGTGAGCACCCATCTACTAATGGCTCCATAAATCCACTTCACTGTAGTTTGGTGGGGTGTAGGCAGCTTGGACAGAGATAGGAAGAGACTGAACAGGCTGGTGAAGAGAGCCAGTTCGGTCCGGGGCTGCCCACTGGACTCTGTGGAGGAGATGAGTGAGAGAAGGATGCTCGTTACCAGGTCTTTGCCAAACTTGATGGCATGCTGAAGAAGTGATTCAATCATTCCATTCAGCTGTATTGGAGCAGGGATGCATCTAAAACCTGCAGAACAGTAGATCTCAAGGACCATGATTGGAGACCACTGAGAGTGGCACTGGGCAAAGGGGTGTCTGGGTTTCAATCTTAAATCTGTTCATCTCACAACCCGAGCTCAAATTGGACAGACAGATGGATGATCAGGACAATCTTCTACATTTGAGGAGCACTTTGGTAAATTCCACAGCATTGTATCCAAGTGTGGTATGTATGGTACTCTCAGCTGCAAGGCTTAGTCCACTGAATTTTTTCTTTATAATTAAGGACTACAGAGAAAAGAAACACACAATATCTTCAACAAGTCAAACTGTCCTGTAAATGTGTAAAGAAGAAAAGACATGTCTGAGGACATATTAGGACAATGGACCAAACACAAAGAGGGACATTTTGAGTCATCTCTGCTTTGAGCTTACAGTGCTTTCAGTCAAACAGTAACAATATGAATAATATATCACCCTACACCATGCAGTTCTTACACTGAACAAACCCAGAGCCTGTAGAGTTTTACTCTGAGCTTTAAACTTTGTCTAAACGGTCATTTGAATATTGTTAGGGTGTAGACTGACTAGTTTTGCATTGAGGTTTTCTTACAGGCACAGACTGATGAATGCATGCAAATGAATTTTGGACCAAACTAACTTCACATACATTCCCTAGTGGTTTTTTGTTTTATTTCTTGAGTTTGTTTTAATGGATTACTCAGTAATTTTTTTATATTAACTATGTGCATGTGGATGACACTGCTCCTCTGTGTTCATAAGAATTTACCCTGACTCTACTTCAAACCATTCATTTCTTCCATGGTAGGGTGATGTGCAGCAGCAACCAAGATGGAGACTAGCTGATATCCAGATATTTAGACCCTTCCTTAATTCTTGAAGGACAATGGTCCAACAGTATATGGAATGGATATCTTAAAACTCTATGTTCAGTATTTGTTTAATCTATCTTGCAAATTAACAACTGGTCAATTAAGGAGGGGCAGTTTACTAATTCTTGGAAAACTGCATTGACTATGGCAGTAGGCAACTCAAAAGGAAGCACTGGCATCCCCAATTACAGACTCATTAGTATTATTGTCAAGTAATCCAGAAGATTTTTTTTTTAGCTAATGCAATGAAAAGGATAAATCATGCTTGAATAACTATAACAATGTGTTCACTCAGATGACAAGGTTTGATGGTCTACCTCAGGGCTCTGCATTGGGTCCTATTCATTTCAGCTTATACACTAAAGATATGTGAAGTTTGGCATGTAAGATCAATGTTGATAATACGATTGGTTATTTTCATCCAAAAAACAAACAGCAGACTGACTGTAGTAGGACATGACCCTGGTTATGTAACTCATGTTTGCTTCTCACTCTTGTGTTGTAAAATCCACATTTTCTTGTTTTTTTTTAAGATCTGACAGTAAAGATTCTGATCACCATTTTAGAATCTGATGAATTGTATTCAAATTTAAAAACACATGGATAAAAATGTAATTATGTTTCTTCTTGCTTCTATCTAACTGAATTCAGAACTTGACAACTGCTGCACACAAATTCACAACCTCTTTTTCTCCAGGAATTTGGTTTTGACTCCATGCTCTGTATAAACTATATTTCCCAGTTTTTAATGGAGATCATGATAGCCTTCAATGTTGTAAGCAAAACAATAGATGGACTTTTTATGTAGAAGATACAAACCAACCGCTGAGGTGGCAGCCAGCTGTCTGAGTTGAGAAAACCCGGAAACCATATTAAAAACCATAAAAGTTTATGTATTTTATTAAGCTTCTTTGTGATAGGCTAACACAAAGTAGATTATGATTCTACAACTAACTAAGAGTTTCCTTAGATTTTCCTGGTGACTGGTGTCTTGCTCGGAAATCCTCCATTGTTTCATCTTCAGATTTTTATTGAGAATTTCCTGCTACATTTCTCGATTCATCCTTCCTTCAGTCATATGTAGTCCACCAGTACCTCATACTGGAAGACAGCCCACACCATAATGTTCTCACTTGCAAACTTCTCTTTTGGCCTGGTGTTTTAGGTTGGTGTACAGAATCATTTATCGCCCAAACATGGTGTTTAAACAAGTTTCAACATGTTTTTTCTTCAGCAGTGGAGTCTTGTGAAGTGTGTGACTGTGAATACAGGGCATTATGGGTTTTTTCAGGTCTTTCCGAAGCTCTCTTTCTTGCTCTTAAACAAGAATATTCTTTTGACTCCTCTGTCAAAAATCTTACCTGGCCTTAAAAGGCTTATGGTGCAATGATGTTCATTCAACGTCCATATTTTCCATCTTTGGTCATGAGAAGCATTTTTACAGGCCATCAGTGAATATAAAACAGCTGATTTTGATTTTCACAAAGCAGCCAGAATACTTTCTAAAAACTGACATATTTCAGCTGGTTTCTTGGATTCTTTTATGGTTTTAATGTTGTGTTAGAAAGACACTGTTTTTTAAATGTTTATCTATGTATTGGATAAATTTAGCATAGGCCTACAGAGGTGTGGCACTGTTTGTGAGCCACGGGTCTTAGGCAGAGTGCTCCTAAACAGCACAAAGATTAGATTATGGGTGAATGATATATGGCTTAGTGGTTTAAACAATAAAAAAAATAGATGTTGTTCAAGAAGAGCCGAGACCACATAGCGTAAGATTTAAAACGACCTGCATCATAACTTATAGCATACCATGCTAAAATATTACAACTGATACTCATCAAGAATCTAATAGGGAATCACAACATAATGAATCAATGTCATCAGATGGGGACCATGCAAAGTAAAAGTAGCCTATATTTAATCTAATGGGGTAAAATGTTGCTGTTGAGACGCTGCTGCTGGGCTTTGTTGATCTAAGACGGTAGACATTGAAAAAAACATAGTATAGCTGATTAAACTATTGGTAAAAAGTACATTATGGAATAATTTAACTTGCTGCTGCATCTCACTAAATAAACCTTAATATCTGACTGGTTAACCTTCACAGCAACTCAGCAGCAGACAGCTTTCAAGATCAAAACAGCTCAAAGGGGCTAACTTTACTTTTCTATTGTGTTGTTATAACCTCTGATTTTGATTTGTGAAGTGGGGAGATAAAAATAAATAACATCTTCAACACACAGCCATGAGGAAAAAATATTTTTTTCAAATTTCAAATAATTTAATTACAAAAAAAATGTTTATTTATTTATTAGATAGGTGTTTGTGTTTTGAGTTTCAGTTATTTTATTTCCTTATTCAGTTTATCTTATCATTTTTAGTTTATTTCTTGGTGTTTCCTTTTGTTAATTTATACTTCAGTTTCTTAGTGTTACGATTTTGGCTCTGACTTCCTTCCATATTTTTACTTTCTATCCTTAGACATTCTCTACCATTGTTTTCTTGTTGGCTTTTTTGCTTATTTCATTATTTGTCCCGGTTAGTTCTGTTAAACTTCGTTCTCTTAGTTGGTCTTCTTGTAAAGAATCCTTTCCTAGTGTGTTTATTTCCTCCTGTTCTGTTTCTGTCCTTATTCTTTTTCAGAATAGTTTTCTGTCAGGTCTCCCCTTGTGTTATTTCCTTTGTTTTCCTCCTTGCCATTCTGCCTCTCTGATCCAGCTGCTGATCTCCTCCACATGTTCTCTCCCTCTCGCCTGCAACTGCTTCCCACTAATTAGTCCTCAACTTTCTCTGCCATTTCCTCACTCCCTCCTCAGTATTGAAGTAACTCTTATTCAGTCACTACTTGCTGATTCGTTGTCTAAACTTCCTGTTTCCCGGTCTCAGTATTCTTCATGCCCTCCTGCATACCTTCTAAGTTCCTCATTTATTTAATTAAATAATTAATCCTTACCTTGCTGCTCTTGGGTCCTCTATTTACAAAACATACCCCATTAAGATAATAGAGGAATTTATATGACAAATCCATTAAAAGTTTTATTAAAATATTCAGATGTATAAATATACATTTTTGGACATTTTGATTTATTAAATTGGGGCACGTCTGGCTTACCATACACTGCAGTCCAAATTTTTGTACAGTATTTTTAGGCTACTGTTTATATGGTATTTTTAGATGTTTATTGCAAAGGCTATGTGCCAAACCTTTTAGCAACTGGGATTCTACAGCGGTGAGATCATTTCATTCATGGTGGCTCATCTCCAACCCATATCTGGTGTGCTGCTGTGAGGACGCACCTGCCGCCATTTGATAGGAGTGGAGAGCAAACCAAAGTTAGGCTGTACCTGCGCTTTGAGGCATGTGAAAGTCATGGTGCCGCTTTTTTTTACATGAAAGTGATGGAGCCTGTCTGACCCAGAGCAGAGGGACTGACTGAGGTTGTTATTTTTCTCTCTCAGCCTGTAGCAGACTAAGCAGTTTGTAGCTACAGCAGAGCAGTCTAATAAACTGTCAGAAGTTTTCTCTGTGACCAAACCACTTCTGTGTTTGGGGAGGGGGGCAAGGGGAATCTCAAACCACTGTTGGGCTCCATTTTTCATAGATGAACTGAACAGACTGTTAGATGGCTGGAAGCCATTTCAAAGATGGACTGAGCAGACCACATTTTGCTGCAATCCTAGCAGTGACCCCCAACACACTCCTATTGGTCCGTGGCCACCAATGATGACATCAATAGTGACGTCAACGATGACATCACGGCCAAATGGCTATAAGAGTGATAGTGGCGGCCATTTCAAACTGTTCTCAGCAGAGGTTTGTAGCAGAAACTCCTGCTACACAGAGGACATCTCACCAGTGAAGATTCTCTTTTGTTCTGACCCGCTGGACCGGGAAGAACTCTCATTTCAACGCTTTAAAGTGCTCATCCTCTTTGTGTATCAAACAGTTCGTTACGACGTCGACCTGCAGGCCATCCAGCCTGCAGTTGGGACACAGTCCTAAATCCTGCGCAGGTTTTCTTAACTCTTCCACATTTTGCTCTCCTCCTCACGGACTGGATTTCCCTCAACGCAAAGTAGGACTGAAACGGTTCATTTATGCTAATCTTGTGTCTGGGCAGATAAATAGAGAAAACAGAGTTCTTAACGAGTTAGATCTCATTCATTGTTGGGTTTAAAGTGTTTATTTTTAATAAAGTGCTGAACCTGTTGGCTCATTCAGGGTCGCCGCACGCATGAGTTTGAGCTGTATTTGGTGTGTTTGAAACTGTTTTTTATTCTGAGCGGATCCCACTCTTTCTTTCTTTTTCCTTTCTATCTTTCCTCGCTCTCTCTCTCTTCTGCTCTCTGATCACCCAGTCGGCTGAGTCGGACTCTGTCTGGCCTGCGTTAGCTGGTGTTAGCTGAAAGGTTAACCTCATTGTTCCTTTGTCTTCTTACACTCCATGTGCTCCAGAGATGTTTTATGGCCCTTTGTCTCCCTACACTCCATGTGCAGTTCTCCATCTTGGCACAGAACTAGTTTTATGACTCTTGGGCTATGTACACACGTAGCCGGGGCTTTTTAAAAACGAATATCCTCGCCACCTCGTTTTAAAAAAAACACTGTCCACACCTAACCGCATAAGTGTGTTGTTAAGCACATTCACACACATGCCAAACCTGTAGGGGGCAGTCGTTCCCCCAAATCCTATCTACTCAAAGTAACTTTCTATGTTCTAACTTCTACGAAGAGCAGTAATTGAGCTTGTAAAGACAAACAAGCAAAAAGCGCTTGGACAATTGATGATGCCAACACATCTCTGAGGGCATAAATGCTGTTTCTGAGTGTAAACATGGGTCGAACAAGTGATGTCGGAGGATTTTTGTCACGGAAAGTGACGTTAATTTTGTTTATTTTCACATATTGTTTCCTAAGATCTGTAGTAGTTAGGTGCATGCGTTAGAATAGATGGGAATTTTTGACGAAATGTTTTGGCTGTAAGGTTGATCTATTTTCTTAATAAATTCTTCTTAGCTTAAAGAGAAGTTGTCTGGGATTACTTGGAGTGATGCGTACAATTAATGTCCACAGTCTAAGAACTTTTTCCTTCATCTATTGTTTAATTATCTCAGCCTTACCAGGCAGGTAATCATACACATAAACTGAGACTGAAATATTTGGCTCCTGAAATCCACCAGGTGATGCCCCTAAACTTGGTAATTTTAACATAAAATTATTAATCTTATTAATAATGGCCCTAGGCAATTATTCATAATTATTCATAGCCAAATCCTACTTATCTGTGGCACAACACCACTACCCCAAGGACAGTTGGGAATAATAAATAAATAAAAACCGTTTTATGTAACTTCAAAATCAGGACTTATTTTCCTTCACAAACGGTTCTATTTTGAAAAAAATATTCTTGGCTATAATTTGATAATAGGAGGGTCTCATTCTGAGTCCCACCTCTCCGGACAAATGTCAGCGGTGCTTGTTAGAAAAAGGACACGTTATGTTATGTGGCGCAGTTACAAAGTGAACACACAGGCAAGGTTGTATCTACCATTAAGGACACAGTGCTCCAGACCTTGGTATTTATCTGCTGTGTATTTTATAAAAATGAGAATGCTTTCGAACTCCCTGCTTGGTTATCTATTACACGAGATTTCAGTGGAGGGGCTACAACAACACGAGGCAGTAAAACTAAATGTCCATGACCACGAAGAAGAGCACAGGTTGGTTTGCCAACCACCAGTCCACACAAAAAGAAGAAACAGGAAGAAGAGTGTGTATGGCTGTTAAACATAACAGAGGTAACTGGCTGGAAATGTTTTACCTAAACCATTTTTCTCCAAATACCAGTTATAGTTATTTTCATCTATCATCACACAGTCTGTTACGCTTAGTCATTACTGTCCATTGATGGCGTAGTTTGAACTCAGTTTTGGTCTCCGCTTTGTAATTAATGTGCATGGGATATTGGTAATATTGAAACTCTAGATACATCCTTGAACACAGGATGCTCATTTCACGTCATCAGTTCCCACAAAACCATTTAACAACTTGTATAAAGTAATCTAGTACTCCTGGGTAGTATAGTGTACACCCTACTTACTGGCCTTACTAGCAGCCTCGCTCACAAAGATAAGCATCTGAAGATCTGGCAGCAGAGGCACGTCAAGGATAAGCACTGGTAAATGGTCATCATGTGACTGATGGCAGGCATGTTATTTTATCTGTCTAAATTATTATTAATGGTCAGATGTTTCTGTTCAGGGGTATAGACAGGCCTTCACATGCACACACTTAAAAAAACCTTAAAAAAACGAAAAACAACAAAACAAAATCAAGAAAGGGCACTTGGGCCATCATGGACGAAAGGGGCAGGTGCCCAAACCCCTCTCCTTCCTGCACGAACCTTAGCTAGAGCATTAAGACTACGTTTAGGAGCACGGAAAACCACTCTGGTATGTGCAGTACAAATTGAATCAGGTGAAATGCCGTTATCAATTAGAAGACCACAAACAATGGTTAATTATTGGATTAATTTAAAAGGACACCATTATTTGCAAATAAATTCTTTAAGAATCAGACCATGTGATTTTCTGGATTTTTAACCCACTGTATTAGTCAGGAGTTCTATAACCACATAAAAAATACACTTAGTAATGTTATGCAGATTTATTCTGATGGACCGAAAGACCCCAAAACAGAAGCAACAAGTTTAGCTGGAGTGATCCCAGAAGTAAATGTGAAAATTTCAAAAAGAACTTCAAATAATTTAAGTGTATATGCAGTAGAACTGTGCGTGACATTGTTGCCGTTAGAATGGGTTGAGGAAAGGGAAGTAGGGAAAGTAGTCATTTGCAGAGTGGATAAGTACTGAAATAGGAAGAACAAAAAAATCATACAATTTTTTATGACATTTCTTTTGCTGCCACACAATCCACATAGATTGTGTGGAAGGAGGAAAAATACAGTAATATAGTTATATTGTGGACCCCTGCACATGCAGAAATCCTGGGAAATGAACAGATAAGTTGGCAAAGAAAACTATTAAGGAAATTAACATTGCTATGAAGATACGTTTCTCTAAGTATGGTGAAAGAAAGTAAGTAGTTATGGGAAAATGCAGTGGAAGAATCAGATAAACGGAAGACATTTTCATAAAGTACAAGAAACAGTTTATGTAATTAGAAATAAAGGGAATAACAGAAGACAAGAGATAAGTATAACTAGAATTAGAACTGGTCTTTTTTTTCTAAATGATGCTCATTTTAGGATAGTAAAACATGTCAAAGGTTTTTGTAGCTGGCGTTTTTCATTTTTAATGTAAGAGGAATGAGAGTCAAAGTAATGTTTTGAGGGTGGAGATGGGTAGGAGCAGAAATGTGAGTTTTCAAAATGTAGTTTCGACAATTAGAAGGAAAAGAGAAGATTTTTCGTTTTTTTAGAAATTCTAGGATTACAACGAGAATATAGATGCAGATGGAAGTAATGCGACACTGTGGATGGAAGTTGGTATTAAAAAGTGCAGAAGAAGAAGAACCGGATAATTTCCTACACACTAGGTGATGGAAGTAATTTTTTGGTCGGAAGTACAAAATCTCCTTACTGAAAAAAAGAGAATATTGTTTTATCAAAATTACAGATATTACTTATTTTTAATCATTCGGATTTTTCCCCTGATGAAACTTATATAGTCAATCCATTTATAATTCTAGCTAAATAATATAAACACAAAATGAGGTGGAGTGGGAAAAACCCTTCATTAAATCATTTTAAGAAATGATTCATACTTTATCTTAATTGAAAAACTTAACCTAAATAATCTAAAACTTGAAAAGACAAGAACTATTCTTCATAAATTCAATTTAAATATTTAAAGTAGACTTTTATTTGATTTTATTGCATCTTATTTTCATTATTATTTATTTACTTTAAAATTTTTGGGTTTTCACTGACCTATAGATTAATTGTATTTGACTGTATCTTTACACATTGATGTTGTACTGTTGTTAAGAATGTTGATACAATTTTTATTTGGAGAAAAAAAAGTGGGTGGCGGAAATGCTCCTGACGCTAGATGGCGACAGCCGCCAATAAAACAAAAAGAAGAAGAAGAACCGGATAAAGGAAGAGCAACAGTGGTCGGACTTCCGGGCGGGCTGATTTAAAAATAAAAAGATGGATTTAATGACTGCGCTGCGATTCCTCAACCTGAACCAAGTTCCACAAGGTAACACCGTATGAGTTTGTTAAGGGAGCCTAGAGAAATGTCGCATATTAGCGGGTTATTTAGCGCCGGCTCTTGTCGCACTTTGCCCGCTTCTTTTAGGAAAACGGACCTTATTCTGAGACACACACAGACCAGATGAGATTTAGAGGAACTAAATGTTTTTAGGTTTCTAAGGGCTGCTTATTCTGTTTTATATGGGCGCAAATATATAAAAGGATAAATGATTTAATTAACTAATTAGAATAAAGCAAGTACATAAACGCATAGGTTTATGAATAAAATGGGTGAAAAGATAGACTTATGTCAGACTGAAGTCAATCTAAAGAGGATATATAAAAGATGCTTTTATTCTATAAGATTTGATCTTAAACTCTAAATTAAAGCTACTTTTAAAGAGGACAAAAAAGGATGTAAAGTAATATGTTAAAGTTAGGTGATAAAAATGCGTAAAAAAAAGATCTTCAGTTTGATGCCTTCTAACCCTCTTCTGGATCTGCATAAACTGTCTCATTTTAAAGTTAATAATGAATAATTACCTTTCAACTGTTTTCTGAAATGACATCACATATGCAGTCATAAGTGAGCATTATAAAGTTATTGTATGCAGCCCCCTTGATTCATCTGTCATCTCTAGTGGTGCCTAATTGGCCCTCCTGATTCCACAGTCTCTTTGTTGTTTTTTGTCCCAATTGTTTCTCCTTGTACTTGTTTCTCCTGTACTTATTTGGACATTGAATTCAGGATGATTAAAATAAACTTTTTTTGAAAATATTTTCTGTCATTTGGACTTACTTTTAAAAAAAAATAAAGAGAAGCCATATTGCCCAGTTCAAAGGTCGTTGTTCCAAAAACAACTAGGCGTGTCTAAATGAACATTTGCATACAGCAAGCGACTGCATCTCATCTGCCTGCCATTCAGATGTTTTCTGTGTAATTGGTGCTCTATTTTTGAACAGTGCTCAGACACTCCATCTGCAGCAGGTCTTTGGAGGTTGTCTCTGTGAGATGAAAATCCTACCACTGTTATTTTGTTAAAATGAGAGTGACATAAAAATGCAGGCTGTGGCAGGTTCCCAGATCCGTGTATATAACAGTCTTGCATTGTGCTTTCCAGACTGGGTGGATGCTGTGTGGGACTTGGAGTTCACAGAGAGAAAACCACTAGATGACATCATAGAGGATGAACTCTGGGCCAGTGGAGAGAAGTCCTTCAGAAGCCTGTACCAGTGTCTGCTGGGATATGCTGCAGAGCAGCAGCAGTCTGCAGGCAGGGATGGAGCTGCACAGGTCAGCTGGACTCCTGGTTGCTCTACTCTCTGTCTCTTCTACTCTGCCACCTTCCTAACAGTTCCCTCTGATAGAATGATAATGAATTGTGATCATGTATAGAACATTGTCCGCAGACAGTGGTAGAAAGTATTTACATATGTAATGTGACAAAATGGGAAACAATTTAAGGGTTATGACTTTGTTCTCGTATGTCTGAGAAATACTCTGTGCTACATGCAAGCATCAGTCTGCTGAGCCACAGCAGTAAGGCCTGCTTATGTCCAATGCTGCAGGGTGTCTGGGTGATCCTCGGAGAAAACAGGGTGTCGGTGAAGACTCTGGTGGCTGTGCTGTCCTACTTCATCCTGGCAGCCAAGTCCAAAGGGGCCAACGTACAGCAGAGGGTGTGTGGACTGTATGCAGCCTCTGTCTACCTGCTGCTGCTGGGGATCCCAGGTGAGCTTCTCAAACTGTGGAGGACTGAGTTTAGCTCTTAGAACTTCCGTAACGTCAGCCTGTTCTCTCAGAGGCTGTAGAAACAGCTTAGGTTTCCCAGGATCCATCCAATATTTTATTCTGTAACTTGTTTCTTGTTGATCTTTTATCCTAAACTGTGTCAACTCTCAAGCAAAGTTTTTAAAACATCAGTTTGACGCAACAACGCTTACCTAGCAACAGAGTCAAAGAAAGATAAATGGTGTTCTGAATAAAACTCAACTTGAATGTTTTTGTAGCTGCTACAATAGTACAGGTATAGAGAGACTGGACTACACACAGTTGTGGTGACACTGAATGGGTCTTTGTCGTGTGGCTTCTGTTTGGGATGGGACTCACCACAGGGAAGTAAACTGTAAGCAAAACTTTGATTACTTGGGGAATGTCAACCGCTTTTCTCCTAAAATTGCTACTGAATCGAGACATGGATTGTCCTGTCACCATGGAAACAATGTTTCAACTATTGTGTATCACTAAAACAGGATAGAATAGAAACATCCTTTATTGTCCCTCAACGGAGAAATGTAGGTGTAACATCAGCAAAGTAGATTCACACAAGAATAATTAGTACAATAAACAATAAATATAAAATCGAATTTAAAACATTAGAAAAATTACGCAAATGTTGTGTAGCAAGTAACTATAGCAGCCTTCTCAGGTTAAGATAAACATTAATTTTAAAGTGTCTCATTGCATTTGCATGTTTGTACAGGGAGTGAATGAAAAAGTATGGCAGCAATACGATGACACCTTAAGATGAAACTGAAAAGAAATGGTCTGCATTTGTATAGCGCTTTTTCAGTCAGAGGACCACAAAGCGCTTTACACTACATTTAGTCATTCACGCACACATTCACACGCTGATGGTGGTGAGCTACATTGTAGCCACAGCTGCCCTGGGGCCCGCTGTCAGAAGCAAGGCAGCCGAACACACAGGCGCCATCAGGCCGTCTGAGAAGGCAAGGCAGGTGAACACATCTTTTATTGTTACACCCCCCATCTGCTAGACACCATACTGTAGGGACATAACAATGATTTTATATAATTTTTTTCCTCTCAGCTATAGATAACCTGCTGATCTGCAGTAGCGGTCAGTTTTGCAGCAAATCTGTATAAGCCTCTGACTGAAGTGAGTGTCATACATGACCGTCATGACATGCTAACAGCTAAATTTCCAGGCAACAGAGACAATATTCCACGGTAACATGTCTTGGATGACACAATCAGTTGTTGACAAGTTCTGCTAATCCAACTGATTTGCTTTTGCCACTCCTCTTTAAATCTCTGTTTGGCTGTATGGTCAGAAAGCCGGGCAGAAAGATGTTGGAGTCGGGGATAGGCTCCCAGACGGGGTTAGCTAAACTGTCTATGATCAGTTTCCTCATTCAAATGTTCAGAGCTTAATGGAGACTATGGCAACCGCCTGATGAGCTGCTCTGATCTGGGAACTTGACAAAGAAAACAGATTCCTTTAAAACTGCAAAGATTAATGCGGTTTTTTGTTTTTTTGATGCATGATGTTGAGATCAGGATATTAGAAAGAAATTAAACAGATGACACCCTCCAATATGATGTTAAAGTTTCATGGAAGCATCAATTTTTAATATCTTTTCTGTAGTTTTTGATTCAAATAGAAAAAGCTCAACTCCAATAAAATTGGCCGATGATGTGTGTGTGTAATCCGATGCTGCAGTCTGCATTTCTTTCACTCTATAAATATGTGCTGCTTCCAGGAAGCATCGCCAACAGGGTTTTCCACGAGGTTCTGTTGGACACGTGTTCTGACCTGACCTCCCACTGCTGGCCTCAGGAGTCTGGGAGGAAGCGCAAGAAGGACATCCTTAAAAGCTCCCAAGCTGACGGCAAACGCTCTAAACCACAGCGAAGAGATGTTCCAGAGGTGCAGCATCAAATCCTAAATCACATCATCCAGTTCTGCTACACTAAACTCTTGGAGTGGGGTCTACTGGCAGTTTTTCTTACCAGGCATACAGGTTAACTTTGGGAGAGAAAGTATTAAAAAAAAGGGTTTTATTGTCTCTCTTAAGCTTTCGGATGGAAAGAAAATCAGTTTGTGTCACAATCAGGTTTGATAGCACAGACTCTCAGAGATGCAAGGCACCATGTTGCATTTCTATTCTGCTTCCAGATGGAAATGGATGAGGAAGAGGAGGAAGAAGAGCTGCATTTCTCTGGCCAGGAGCTGATGAAGATCAGAGATGCCATCGCTGTCTTGGTTCAGAGTCTCCTCCTCCTCCTGCAAACTTTCCCACTCAAAGACAGACCACAGAGTGCTAGCAACTGCACGCAGGTAACTCCACCCACACCAGCGTTCCATCCCATCATACCACCTTAGCCTGGCAGCAGGTAGAACATGCTTTTCTTCTCCACAGATCTTCATTAAGCTGCTCTACTTTGAGCCTGTGTTGGGGGAGCTGACCTTTGCTGCTCCACGGTGAGTTGCCTCTGCTATGTTGAAGAAGGAACGTCTTGGAGATAAAAGTGAACCATTATTATTTCATCACAGGGATATCCGTCAGCTGAAGAGTGTCCCGGAGATGGCCTTCTACGGCCTCAAGCTGCTCTGCTCACCAAAACATGGAGAGCAGAAAGAGGTAGAGTCCAAACTAGTGCTGTCAAGAAAAAAAAGAATAGAGATTTATTAATTATGATCTGTTATTAATCTCCTCCTTTTTTTTTTTTTTCACCCAAAAATTGCTGTGAAACACTCTTATCTTGAGGTATTTTTATTTAAATTCATTCATTCAATTGTTACAGACCAAAAGAGATATGTATGTGTGTTACCTTTGGCTTCGAGCATGCGCAATTCATTAGCGTTCTGGACTCAGTGGGGTAAATATCTGCTCTGACTCCAGTTGAACCTGGGCAGGCAGAGCTGCAGCACTAGGACTGGCCTCCTGCTGTGAGCGCTCTTGGATGGGGGAGGAGCCCACAGCAGCACTGTTGCTCGGTGAGAAGAGTAACAAGGATACATGCTTGATGTCAGTCTCCAATAACGACAAATAAAAGTCACTAGATTTGTCACTGGAGCGGTCTAAAAACTTGCTGAATATAGCGACAAATTCACTAATTTAGTAACACTGTCTGCCACTCACTGCTCCTCACTACAACAGAAGCCAATCAGCTAATGATAAGTGGGCCTACGACGACAGCCAATCAATGTCCACTTCAGCTCAAGCACAAGAAGCCCAAAGCATAAAAACAGATTTTATTTAAAGGCAACTTGCATAAAGAAAGTCAAGTTAACGATTAAAAATTAGATTAACGTGAATAAAAAACATGGCACACTAAATATGGCTATCACAATTAACACAATGATTTGATACCCCTACCCCAAACTATTTCACAAAGATACAGTGACTTTAGGGTGATGGTTGTCCAGATGTAAGACTTGGTGTACAGATGTGCTGCTGGATCAGAACCAGGATGTAAGCAGAGCTTCAGAATTCAGACACGACGGGACAAACAAGATCAAGAGAAAACGAGTGGGGTGAAGATGAAGATGGCTCCATGTTGCCATCCATTCCCAAGTGCTTCTCCAGGGATTTGGATCAAGAGAACCAACAGGATGGTCCTAAAGAGACATTCTTCTCCTGGTAGATGGGCAGAACCAGTCATCTGGACTGAGGGATGTCCGCTGCATCCTTTCCACAGAGTCAGCTGTGGTTTCATGCTCCTTTGTTCCATGAAGGAAAAGCTCCCGGGTCATGACCTCTTCTGTCCTGACCCTCAGGGTTCATGACGAAGTGAGCTTCCGACAGAAACGGATTAAAGCAGAGATTTGGAGATTTTAGGGCTGACTCCCTTAAACTGTAGAGGGGCTGATGAAAGACTCTTCTTTTAACAGTTTGATGATCTGCATGCCACCTGGTTCTGATCCAACAGAACCACTTGTGTAAATACTTGGAACTTTTTCCCAGTTCTGATCAGAAGTGCTTTTAAAGAATTGGACTAGACGGGTTGTTCTAATCTCTGGAGACTACAAAGGTGGGGTTTTTTTTCTTTTCCAAAGCTATGTTGGAGCCTCCAGGACCAATCAGAACCTTTAGTTTTCAGCAGGACATCGACCCCGAGCATACAGGATGTAGCTAGAGGTGTTGATCAGAGCAAATGGCTGGTTCCTCGGAGGTGTAGTGATTGTAAACTGTGTCCCTCAGTCCTTGCGGAGAGTCTTCCATCGGCTGCTCTACGTCATCCTGATGATGAATAAAGGCCACAGTGGGAAGCCTTCCCTTCTCGTCCTGAACCAGGCCATCCTCACCACCCGCGACCAGGCCGTCCACTTTGTCTGGTAAGCAGCTCTGGTGAAGAAACACTGGACTTTTATTTTAAGGAAGTCACTCTGTCTGTTCTCTGCAGTCCGAGAAATGTTTGAGATTCCAGACTTTGTTCTTTATTGCATTATCCAGATGATATCAGAAATCAGGATTTCTATTAAAGTGTTTCTGTTAAACTGAGTTGGAACTCTGATATGAATACTTGACTAATATAGAAATGCAAACTCTGGAATATAAAAGCACTGGATAGAACCATGTTTTCTTGGTTCTTTACTAACAAAATAAAAAGAATCAAAAGAATCTGTAGATGAGTGATAATCAGTCCAGGTCTGAAAGGTCTTAGGGTTCCACAGTTAGATTAGACCAGGTCCAAGTTAGTCCCACTGCTCCCACACTGCTAGGTTTGTCAACATAATGGTGTGTTGGGATACAAACAACAAAAGTTAAACAGCTGAATGTTTGGTATTAAACTGTTCAGATTACTGTAAAAAAAAAAATCAGCTTTAAGTCTGGAGAAGTTTTTCATTTGTAAATGGTGAACATGACTGAACTGTGTGTGCTTTACACTCCCTCCAGGATTATGCGATTGTTACCATTGCAACTTCTGCAAATTCTGCACGTCTTGCAATTTTATCCAATTATCGTAACTTTAACACATATTTGACCAATTGCAATTCTCCTTCTCATCATCCTATATATGACGCTGTCACATATCCTGTTTCTTATGTGAGAGGGAGCAAGAACGAAGCATGTTTCATTTGCCAACAAAAATCAATGCCAATGACCGTGCTACAGGCTACAGTTTCCTCTTTCTTTACATCAAAGTGGAGGTAAATTGTTTTGTACCTCATGCAATATTGGGTTCCAACACAAATGGAAGTTGTTAATTGTCAAACATTTTTCTACTTAAAAACAACATTTTGACAGATTACAATTCACATCATTCCCTGACCACTTGATGCAGACACGCAGACATTTTCAACTTTATGCACGGAGTACAGTTACTTAAAACAATAATAAAAATAAATATTCCCATGAGAGCATCTGAGCGTTGTCTCAAACCTGGACATCGTTCTCAATGATTCTCGCTATCTGGGAGCTGAAGGCGCATCTGTGACCGATGCGGCTGCAGATGTGCTCCAAAGAGCCCGGTGTTGTTCCAACTATAGTGTAAAAACAGGATGTCTGCTACCTTCTCCTGAAGCGATAGCTTCTAGGTCAGGAAACGACTCGTTCAGAGAGTCTTTCTGACTTCTGATCTCTGAAATTGGAGAAATATTTTAAAACCTTGCTTGAAGGTACGCTCGTCAGTCTCCAGCTCGGGAGCAGAGTGCGGATTTGGCCTCCAAAACATCAAGTTGTGAGACTGTGCGTTCAGGTCCCCGGCAGGTGTTCTGTTTGTCTTTTAAGTGCGATCATTTAATTCTGTTTTTTAAATATAGTTACTGGAGCCACAGTCAGTGATTTTTGTCTAAGTGGGGAAAAGTTGCATGTATTCATCTGTGATGGCACAATGTGGATTTTCTGTTCAGCTTATTTGTGTTAAATATTAGTTCAAATGAATACAAATAAATTCTATTGAATATGTCATATTCATAAAAAACACTGACAGGTAAAAATAGACTATGATGGGATTTGTTTTATTCACCCCGTCGGTCAAAATGACAACAAAAAGGCACTGAACCTTAATCAGCTTACATGTTTTTTTTGTTGTTGCTATTTTCATCTACTTTCATGTATTCCTGTATCATTCCATATTCTGTATGGTAAGAGGAATTTAATGGATAAAAAACAGCCCATTTTCATGTGATTTGGTAAAAAATAAAAGAATCACGAATTAAAATGTTTTACAAAAGCTGCTGCAACATCAGGCATTTTAGGCCCAACAATCACAAAGTGTTGCACGATCCTGGAGGGACTGGCTTTATGGTAAATGTACTTGTTAGAGACTGACATCTGCTGTTGTTCAGTGGAACTGCAGTTGAGATTTGGGGAAACCTTTAGAGGTGCAAAACTGATCGCAGCAGTAGATTCCCAACATTGTCATCCTGGAGACTGTAACACGCTGTCTGTTTCTGTGACTCCAGTCATCTGGTGGAGGAGCTGAAAGAGCTGGCTCTACCTTTCCTTCACATCCTCCTGCAGCACGTCTGCTTCCAGGTGAGTCCTCAGTAGACATCAAATTGGTTGATTGTTAGTTATCCCTTGCTTCCATGGTGATGAGAGAAAGATCTAGCTATGACATGGTGCAGAAATATCTGCCGAATCATGGTTCTGTTGTGCTGCTGTGTAGATAGTGGAGAAAAGTGAGTACCGTAATCATGGAGCCCAGGCTGTGGGTATGCTAACATCTCAGATGACCAGTACGGACTACGCTCTCTTCATCAAGTGGCTCTTCAACTTCTCTGGTCATTCAAAGGTAACACATCATTATGATGATTTTTTTCCTCATAAATGAGTTTCAGTTTATATGATTAGCAGTGGAGTATAGAAAATAACTATTATCTACATCAGAGTCTGCTGAGCAAAAGATTTCTCAGATTAGACTGACTCTGGCAGATGACGGGATGTTTCTGCTCTGTGAACATCTACTGACTGATATAGAACAGCCAACCATCCAAAGTCATAGATTGTTAAATAAAAGTTACAAAAAACTTTTAACCTTAACAGAAAATAATAATTTCAAAATTATCCAGTTTAATTTGTTTTCTCTTAAGTTAGTAGGGGTGTAATGAGATCTTTTGATATTAAACCATCAGAATATTTCCCATTAAGGTGACTGCTGTCTTACACTTCTAGCCAGTTGCGGTCTTTGTGGCTTTGCCTGATGAAGTTGTAATAAGAGATGCTCCAACTACTCTTAAATCATCTGTTTGGCAGCATTTCGGGTTTCCAGCAGGAATGATAAATGTAAGAAGACCCGAATAATATGTAAGCAATGCAGGTTGGTCAGATGTTGAAGGCAGAAAGCATCGCTATAACAACCGATAGGGGTAGGACGAGCTACATTAATCACAATAGCAACTGGGGAATGGTTAAATGTTCTAATGCTGATCAGGTGTAGTTGAAGGCCTGTACCAAGGTCTGAGGAGATGAAAAGAAATCAGAGAAACAAAGACATCAGTTTCAGTTTATGGCAAAATCAATAGAAATGCAGAGTAAAACCGTTTCTGCAATGTAAATTGGATATTTGAAGTTTTCTGGAGAGTAATATAAGAATCTCTTGATTTATGTATCTATCGCTGCACCGTTGGTTGTTAGGGTTACCAAAATACAACTGTACTCAAATTACTTTGTTCTTTTTTGTTCCTGTGAGATTCTGTTTCTGCAGTCAAACATTTCTAGATATTTAGCTGGAGGATTTCTCTCCATCTTCTTCCCCTTCTAATGTGGCGTGTAAAACATTACAGTGCTGTGCCCCAAACCAAGGAATTACCGATGTTCGTCTATTTTATTTTACTCTGTTTGAAAACTTTGATTTGGCAGCTGAACATTCTGACTTGGTAGAACATCATCCAAAAATAAAACTTTTCAAATATTTTAGCCCTTTCTGTCATACTGAAGGAAAGAAGACTGTTTTTACTGTAGTTTGTGTTGCTAAAAGCAGCGTGACCAGTCTAACCACAGACGGTGCTGTTGTCTGCAGATGGTGCACCGACTCTTCTCCGTAGATGTGGTGATGGTTCTGTTGGCTCAGCCAGAGAGAAGCGTGGAGGAATGTCAGGATCCGGAGCTTGCCAGGTTCTTGCCTCACAAGTTCCTGATCCAGGACCTGTTGTTTGCTCGACGAATGGATGAGTCAGCCACCGTCCAGGGCCACGCCCTTTCCTGCCTGGCTCAGTGTCTGGAGCTGCCGTCATTCAACGTCACCCGGGCTGTCCACACCCTCTTCTCTGCTAGTGAGAAAACACCCAGACAAAGGAACTTATTTAAAGAGTCAGGTTACTGTGACAAACAGTAATATTAATATGTATATGTTTCTGTTTTCAGCTGGGACACAGACTGTGCTGGAGGAGGAACTCACAGGTACAAATGGATCCGTGGCTGAGAGTTTGTTGGTCTGTTAGAGAGCTCATTCCCAGCAGTCTGCACCCTGCTTTGAAGGGGAACATCATGTTTACTGTTAAAGCTTCATTTTAATATTAATTTTCACCAGAGTTTTACAAATAAGGGTGGGGCAGTATTTGTGAAGAAGCATCACTGCATCGATCAGACCACAATCACATCTCCTCCACAACAGATGTCTGAATGCAGAACACAAAAGCACATAGAACAATCTACAGTGTGTCACAGGGTGGAGGAACGCTGCTGCACCTGTTGCTGCCACAGTTTAATCTCAGATAATGGATGGGTGGAGCTCAGCTGTTCTGCTTTTCATTCCTTGAAAGTATTTTAAAAAAATCAAAATCACCTCAATTCTTAGAAATTTGGAGCCCAGATTTAGAAAGACTAAACAGTGTTGAAAGGCACTCTACTCTTTTCCAGCTCAAGGCCATGGTCTCTGATTTGGAGGTGCTGATTTTCATCCTGGTTGCTTCACACTCTGCTGCAAACCGTTCCAGTGAAAGCTGGAGATCATAATCTGATGAAGCCTACAGGAACACATCATCTGTGAGAAACAGAGACCCAATCCTTAGGCCACCAAACCGGATCCAAAACATATTGATCCACCAAAACAGTAAAAACGCTGGGCTCTAGCAATATTAAAGTACAATTCATGGGCTGCTCAGGTGGTGGAACCGGTCCTATTAGAACTGAACTGTCTGACTTTTAGGCTCTAAAATCTTCAAGAAAATAGGTGATAGTTTTAAAGGTTGTCTTGGTTTTCAGTTTTTTTATGGTTTATGTATACATTTGAAAAAAAGCTTGTTCCCTGTAAAAACATTGTTGACAATACCTAGGAAACTTTAGTTTGTAGGTGGCACAAAATGGCCGAGAAATCCTGAAAATGTGACCGGATTAAGCAGAGTACCTACAGATTTACAGACTTCCCCAGACCAGTAGGTTTAAGGTAGGGCTGGGCAATAATATTTTTCATATTGGTCTATCGATATATATCACGATATAAAACAAATCACTTCTTGGTACTATTTAAATATATCAGGTTACTTTTGATTTAAAGATTTATTTTCAAAAGTTTAACATGACATCAGATAATATACAACAGTTTCTGAAAAATGACATAAAATTGGGGCTTGGCTATATAGATAACAAATTAAATTAAATAAAAAAGTTTCTGCCAAAGTTGATTTTTTGATATGAACCTTCTTTTGTTCCTTTCTATTTTAAAAAGAAATGACAAATACTTTTAAAAACTTTCTTTTATTTCACCTTGTGATGGCAAGATCATAACAGTGTTCCAGGACGTACTGAAACTCTATGAAACGTTTGTTCCGAGGTCCGAATCAAGACGAGGATGCCACGTGACTGTTCCACTTCGCGTTCCATTTCGTCAACATTTCTGAAGGATTACGGATGTTTCCATATTTTTTTAAGTCTTGCCTCATTTTGTGTTAAGTACCCCATGTGGATACAAACTGGTTAATATGAAACATCCTTCCATAAAAATAGTAATGTAAACCAACACAAGAGGTTACAATAGACAAAAAGACTCTGGAAGGATGAAAACATTCCAGTTTGAGTTCAGCATTTTGTATTCACATTCTTTTGGCCACCAGATGTCACCATGGTAATGTGTTCTGATTGATTCTTTATCCAGAACAATAGTTCCAGATTCGATCTCCCGAACGTTCCATTTCTGCCATCAGTAATTTCACCCATCCTTTGTTGGAGTTGAGCTGAATTTAAAGTCTAAATAAATACACGCTGTAGAACAAGATGGTAGGCCATGAGTAGGCTGACATCACTTTGAACCTAGTTCACAGTGTAGCCTATCTCTATTCCAATGACTGTTGGAAATGGGCACTCACCCCTCCCCTCTGTATACGGTTGGGTAGATTTGTTCTGAGTCCATACAAAGCTGATAGATTCAGTTCCATCAGGATTACTGGGGACCAAGCTGGTGCTGCTGGAATGTTGATGGTTGCCTCTGTGTTGTAGGATCTTCTAGTACCCAGAAGACCTACCGAACTCTTCCCTTCAGGACCGTGGAGCTCAGCAGTGCTGACAGCTCCGGCTGTGAGGGTGAGATTTCTCCTCATATGTCCAGGTTTATTTAGCATGTTTAAACACTGATGAACTGAATGTCAAATCAATGTATTTTTGTTATAGCTAAAGAGAACCTGGCTCTTCTCCTGCGCCGTGTCAGAGACTCCAAGACTAATGTGAGGAAAGCAGCTCTGCAGGTACATGTGTACATGCTGTCTGTCTGGGCTCAATGTTTGGACAGGAAGATGCTCAGGCTTCATCTCTCTGTTCCGTCTTGTTCAGGCTTTGGTGGGTCTCCTGAAACACTGCGTGATTTCCACAACCTGGGAAAACCTGGAAACTCTGTCGGAGCGCACCAGAGACCCAGCTGTGTCTGTGAAGAAGAAGGCTTTACAGTGTCTGGGAGAACTGCTCGCTGTGAGTCTGGACCTTACAAATGAAGCTTTTTTTAGTCTTTCTCCACAGAGCTGAATTAAAAACATGATAGCTAGTTAGTTAGGATTCATTAAATGACTGCTTGATATCCCCACCAGGCTAAACCAGAGAGCAGTGTTGTCCAGAAGGCCTGGCTGCATGGTGTGGTCCCAGCTGTGGTGGACTCTGAGAGCTCTGTACAGGACAAGGCCTTGGAGGTTCTGGACCAGGTGCTGCTCAGTCAGGTGAAGCCGTACTCTGAGAGTCGCCACCTGGACAACAGTCAGAAGCTGACCTGGGACCTGCTTGGCCTGCTGTGTAATGAGTGCCAGAACCTCAGGTCAGGATTAGCTGCTGTCTGTTGCTCACAAATGTAGACTTATCTCTCTCTCTTTCATCATTATGTTTTAAACTACAGCAGAGATGTCAGCCAGGAGCAAATTACACTCAGCATCTGTAAACTCAGCAGTCTGTCAGGTTTTATAGAAACTTAAAAGGGACATATGCAAAGTTAACTTTTTGACCTTTTTTTTTTTTTTTTATCTCTGCTGCCTCTATAAACACTCCAAACATAAATTAAAAACCATTCTTTTTTTCTTTTCTTTTTTTGCAAATTCTTGCTGTTAGAAATTTTGCGCTTTTACAAACTGTTTGAAAAAGGGCCATATTGGGACGTCACAATAAGCGGAAGTCCCTTCAAAATTTGCATATTTCCCTCACCTGTCAAACCATTTCCATTCTCTTGTGTGGCAAACCTGCAGCCTAGTAACAGGATGGGTGGGTGTGGTCTGCAACTGCTAATTTCCATAAAAGTAACAGAGTCCTCTAAACAGCTCATTCTGAAAGGGACTGAAATTGTCAAGAATGGGGCTGGTGAGATCGCTTTATGCGAGAGGGATTTTGTGCTTTATTAAAATATTTTGTACAGACTTATTATAACTTGTTCAAAAAGAGGCATAATATGTCCCATCTTAACTTAGAAGGTATTTTATTATGTCAGACAAATTGTTCATACATTTTTAGGGTACCTTCATGATGAACCTATATCCACTCACTTCCATTCTGATTTTAGATGAATCTGATTCTGAGATTAAAAATGAACTGCTTCTAAACCAGCCTCAGACAAACGACATAAAATAGGCCACTCTATCCATACAGGTGGGTGTTGGCACAATGGCACCGTTGGAAGATACAGTCTTGATCAAAAGTTTAAGACCACTTGAAAAAATCATATTTTGCAAAGTTCCAAGTAGAGCTTCATTATGCAATGAGAATAAATGGGAGTGAGACACAATATTTTTTGACCATGCAATTTTTTTTGAAAACGGCTCTTAAACTGAAACAGGCTGTTTTACGGTTTAAGATCACGCCCCCCCCTCAAAAAACGTAAACCCCCGCAAAAACAGAAATCAAAGTTTAGAACATGAAGCCAGTAACAAGTAGCGCCACCGTTATTGTTTTATTGTTGATCACTTCAAAAATGTGGTGTTTGATGCAAGCGTTTCCACGAGGTGAGTGGGAACATTTCTCCATACCATTATGGTGCCCCTACACTGTGGCATGTAGAAAACATCTCAAGTGGGATCTGCTCGTCATGCCAGTAATGTTGGAAACCATCAAAGTTTTATAAAAGAAATTCCCCAGAGTTTAAAACTTTCTTCCACCTTTCAATGTTTCATGTTTGGTGCTCTCTTGCAAAGTCCTGACGGTCAGTTCTGTGTCGTTCAAGGAGACGAGGCCTTTGAAGCCCTTCAGTCTCAGAAGCAGTCTGATGGTTATGGGACTGCAGTCGGCACCAGTAACTGCATTAATTTGGCTCGAGGATTGTCCAGGGTCATGATGGTCTGGGGTGCTTGTTTCCTCCAGTGAAACAATGGAGCTTCAGGAGGTGCAGGGGTTATACTCAGATGTTGCAGAGAGCATCCCTCATGACTGAGGGCCCTAATCTGTGTGGAAACGACTGGGTTTTTTAACAGGACAACGCTACTGTATACAATGCCCGCAGGACAACGGACTTCTTCCAGGAGAATATCACTCTTTTGGACGATCCTGCATGTTCCTCTGATCTAAATCCAATTGAGAAACTTTGGGGATGGATGGCAAGGGAAGTTTACAAAAATCGACAACATTTCCAGACAGTAGATGCCCTTTTATGTGGCTGTCTTCACCACTTGAATAAATGTTCCCACTCAACTCATGGAAACGCTTGCATGAAGAATACCGCAGCGAATTTTTGAAGTGATCAACAATAACAGTGGCACTACTTATTACTGGGTTCATGTTTGGAACTTTGAGTTCTGTTTTTTGGAGGTGTGATCTTTTGATCAGCTATAAAACAACCTGCGTCAGTTTAGGCGCTGTTTTCAACAAATTACATCCTCAAATGTTTTTTATCACACCCATTCTTCTTGTTGCATATTGAAGCTCTACTTGGAACCTTGTTGAGCTCCAACCATGCAAAATATGATTTTGGACTTTTAATCGGGACTGTAGCAGCAATGCCTTCAGAACAGTGACTGTTGTTGCAAAGCATTCCGGGATGGGTTGGAACAGCTACATCTCCACATTGTGCATTAAGAATGATTATTGAATTGACTTTTATTGTAAAGTGCCTTGAGATGACATCTGTTGTGAATTGGCACTATATAAACTAATATAGAATAGTATTACCAGGAGGGGAGGTCCCAGAAAAATCTGCCAAATGTCAGATTGTATAGTCTTCACCTCAGACTCTAGAGGCCTCACTCAACATGTCAAACATGCCTTTTTTTTTTTTATGGTTGCCAGGGGAAACCGTTTTTGTCAGAACACAATGTAAGAGCACCGCCCAGATGTGCCAAGTTCTTTGGTGGTTTTCAGAGCAGATGAGTTTTTTGCCCAAATACCCAGGAAGCCCTTTTGGCATAAATCAAAGACAGCAGACCAGCTTGTAGAAACTGCAGGACATGGTGGTAGAGGTATGATGATCTGGGCTTGTTTTGAAACCTCAGAACCTGGACCTGCAGCCAATTGTGAACTGCTCTTTTTGCCAAAGTACTCCACAGTGAAATGTGAAGCCAGCTGGTTCAAACTGGGTGATCAAGAGGTCGATAAACCCAAACACAGCAGCAAGTTCACCACAGAGTGGCGGAAGGGAAACAAATGATTGCAAAAGTCTAGACTTCAGTCAACTAGGATAAGACCAAAAACACATTGAGTTCAGACCAGTTGGTTTTTAGTCAAATGATCTAACGCAGCATTACACGTGTTGTTGTTTGTGTTTAATCCCCATGGAGAGCAGGTCAGTGGTGTGAAGGATTTTAGCTGAAAGACAAAAATGAAGATGTTTGGTCGTTGAGGTGACATACGGCATTTTTCTCTGCAGCCGATATTTCAGTAGGGCCTTCACCATCTGGTCCAAACAGAACAAGTTCAGCCCAGCGTTCATCTCTAATCTGGTCTCCCACACTGAGACCGACCATGCTGCCGGGGCCTGGCTGCTGCTGTCCAAGGTCGTCCCCTCTGTGTCCAGAGTACCATACGGCAAGATCCTGGATGCCTGGGACACCATGGTCAGGTGAGGGCAGCAGCTTTCATTCAGAGTGCACATCAACTCCCTGTACAGTTTTAATGTTTTTAATTCCTTCTCCTAGATCAAACAGTGTGAATGCGACCAATTGCTGTCACATCCTTTCTGTTGTTGGAGACATTGCCGCTCATTTAAATGAGGACATCAAGGACAGGATAGTTGGTAATGAGGAGCTTAACTTGAAGGTGTCCTGGAGGACTTCAGCAGCTGTCCTAACATCTCTCTCTTTTCTCTTCAACTGTAGCTGATCTGATGTCTTGGTTCAAGACTTTTAGTCTCTCACTGGAGGTGATCAGTGCTGCCATGCAGACTCTTTATCAGCTCGGCTGTAGTGATGACATCAAACACACTCAGGTTGGAAAATGGCACTATTATACGTGCACTTTCATTCCTTTTAGGCTGTTTTGGAGTGTTGGAACTGTCTTCTGCCCTCATTAAACCACCACTGAGCTTGTTACTTGAGGTGAACTGATGGTTTGCCCTACTGTTTTGATTCATTAGGCTAAGAATGATCTGACCACTTGGTCACATTCAAAATTTACATCCAGATCGTTAAATATGTAAAAACAAACAATCAGACACTAAGAAAAGTGTAACGTACCCATCCAGACGCAGCAGAACCCTGTGAATTCCACACCCTTGCTTCCAAATGAATGCACTATTCAGAGCAGGAGAACATTAAAAGCCACACACATACTTCAAAGACAAGACAGGACTTAATGTTCATCTGAATGTGCATAATTTTCTCACCTTCACTGCCACTTAACACAGGTTTCTGCAATACACCACTGAACATGGCAAGAAAGGAAATGGAGTGACAGCTATGAAAATAAAAAATTAATTGCTTTTATTCTCCATCAGTTCAGGAGAAATTAAGAGTCTGGTTGATTTCTTTCTCTTTCACCAGGCCTTCCTGAACCAGCACTGTGGTGAGCTGTTGTCAATCTGTGAGGCTTATTTATCCAGCATCATCCTCAGCGAGAATGGAACCCAGAACCTCAATGAGGACCTGATGGTGAGAACCTTCAAACCTCAACACCCTCCTTGCACCTTCAAGTTGGTACTCTCAGACAGAAAAATAGTTTATAGTATTATCAATCACTTGACCAAAGATGTTATTTACATAATCATACTGTTCAGGAGAACCTCTTCATGCCGACTCTAATTAGGATCTGAGAAGTGACAGAATTCTTTTTTCAAGGATGCTGAAATATATATAGATTTAATAGAAGATTTCAGCTGGAGCACAGAGGATCTAAATATTTTATCCATCCCACTGTTAACGGTTTCCTCTTTTTTTTTTTTTTTTATCCATTTGAACAAAGAATTGAGCAACTTCGATATGTCACTGGAAACCACATGCCTGGTAGCATCAGGGGTCGTGCTAACTTAATTTTTTTGTTTTTTATTTGACTGGCTTTTCAGAATGGTGATAGAAAAATCTGAAGGCCATTGGTCATTTTGACAGATTAGCATTCACACCTCTGACCACTTGGTGCAAATGCACAGACATTTTCAACTTTATGCACAGAGTACAGGTAACTGAATCAAAAAAATAATCACGGGTCAATCATCTCAGACCTGGACACTGTACTCAATGCATCTCGCTAACCAGGGGCTGACAGTGACGTCGAAGAGTTATTGAGGCTTTGGAGCGCGTCGCTCCCAAGAGCCCGGTGTTGTGCCAACCACCGATGCACACTGTGGGATTTACTCCCGCTAAAGCGCTTTTGCAGGTCAGGAAATTGCTCGTTCAGAGAGTCTTTTCTACTTCCGCTCACTTCAATTAGATAACTATTCTTTCATTTCAAAACGTTGCCTGAAATGGCGCTTAATTCCAGTCTCCAGTTAGGCAGCGGAGCGTAGATTCAGCCTCCAGAACATCTAAAACCTCATGAAAAGTCATCTGTCTAAGGCAAAAATCCAAAACCCTATTAACAACAACCTCTGCAGTAATCCCACTATTAGATTACAAACAAATGGGTGAGCATTTCAGATCCATGCGGAGCAGGAGGAAGCTGGGAGACTGGGCATTCAGGCCACAGCAGGTGCACTGTTTTGATTTTAGGTGCAATAGGCGTGTTTCCACTATCAAAACTTCTGGGTAATTTAACCAGATCTTTTACTGGCGGGGTAATCTGTCGGGCCGCTCCTGTCAGCCGTCGTGTCTCCATAGACAATCGGCCCTTTAAGGAATCAGCTAAAGACATTCGCATATTACAACAGGCTTCAGCAGTGAGTAGTGTCTCTGATCAGAGCCAAAAGGTTCTATTTCTACATAAGCAGAAATAACAATCGACATGGGAAGAAGCAGGGCTTGTTGCTCTGTTTGTTTGTTGTTCTAAACTGCTTCACGTCTGCTCATTTCCCTCAATCAATCAGCGTGACGTAACCACACCTCTGGCTGAGCGACTCGATCGGGCCATTCCAAGTACATAAACCCATACAGGTACTCCGTCGGTTCCTGAAATGACCCCGAAAACGGCCCTGTCGACCTGGCCCTGTGAAGTGGGACACGCTAATATCGGGAAGACATTGAACTGAGCCCTAGATCACCAGAACAACACTGACGGCTCAGTAAACTTGAAGAGCACTACTACACTGGATAATAGCTGCAGCCTAGCTGGCTTGCTTTAAATTTGCTCCGCTTATTGAAAACGTTCTATGTTCCAGATTAAACACCTCCACACTCTGGGCGTGGCCTCACTGCACTGTCCAGCGAAGGTTGGCAAGAGGACGGTGCTGCTGGTGGAGTCTGTCCTAACGTCACATTCTGAGAAGCTGGCAGGTATGGAAGCATTGTACTAAAGTCTATTATTGGTTCTGTTAAACCAGTTCAGAGCCGATAGTGGAGCTTGGTCTTGGGGCTAAGACAGGGGTCAGCGACCTGTTGAATCCATAGAGCCATTTCTCTAGAACACATAAATACCTGGCTGCACAGTGGTGCAGTTGGTAGCACTGTTGCCTTGCAGCTAGAAGGTCCTGGGTTCGAATCCCGGCCTGGGGTCTTTCTGCATGGAGTTTGCATGTTCTCCCTGTGCATGCGTGGGTTCTCGCCGGCTTCCTCCCACAGTCCAAAAAGATGACCAATTAGGTGAATTGGTCTTGTATGGTTGTTTGTCCTGTATGTCTCTGTGTTGTCCTGCGATGGACTGGCGACCTGTCCAGGGTGTACCTCGCCCCTTGACCGCTGGAGATAGGCACCAGCCCCCCCGCAACCCTGCATTAGGATGGACTGGTACAGAAGATCGATGGATAGCTGTACATAAATACCTCCTATGTAGAAGTCGCTTGTCTTATGGTGGAACTTAAGACACACAATTTGATTGGTACTTTTTAGGTATTAAAACAAAGGGAATACATATTCTTTGATCCATGCTGAGCACCTTGAATGTTTTTCCAATGCTTTTCACATTTTAGCATAAACTCTTGGCAGAGGTTTATTATTATATAAATAACCAGTTGAGAATTCATTCATGGTCATTTTAATTTGTGTGATAGAAATGGTTTCAATACAGTCAATGAAATATCAATGCAGCAAGGACTCTTATCAACCGGGTCTTATATTTATAAGTGCTGCTAACAGCTAAACTATCAGTATCTAAATACAAATTAAAGGTTCTTTGCACTTTCAGGTCCTCAGAACTAGCTAAACAACAAAAAAAGAGCTTTCAGGTAATTATTGAGGAATATACTGTAGAAACTTATGGTCAAAATCAGAGACAGCAGTCATGGACTCTTCTGTTTCCACAAGTATGTCTTCGACCAAGTCAGGAGATGCTGCTACACCCTTTGCCTCTCCCTCCCACTTGTCTGTCTCTATAAGTCAAGTGAAGAGGCAGCTGGAGAACCTACTGGAACAAGCCTGCAGGTCCAGATGGTGTCAGCCCCAGAGTCCTGAAGCCCTGTGCAGAGCAGCTCTTTGGGATTCTGCAGCACCTCTTCAACTTTAGCCTGACCCAGGAGAAGGTTCCAGTGTTGGGGAAGACATCCTGCCCTGTTCCAGTACCAATGAAAACTCACCCATTACTCATCAATGACTATAGACCTGTTGCCCTGACATCCCACATCATCAAGGTCCTGGAGAGACTCCTGTTGGCCCACCTGAGTAAGCAAACAAGAAAATATCAGGACCCGCTGCAGTTGGCTTATCGCCATGGAGTTGGACTTGAAGATGCAATCATCCACCTGCTTCAACCAACCCACTGTCATCTGGACAAAGCAGGCAGCACTGTGAGGATCATGTTCTTTGATTACTCCAGTTCGTTTAACACAATTCAGCGTGATTTTCTTCAGAAACTCTTGAAGACACAGGTGGAGCCCTCAACAGTTGCCTGGATCAACGACTACCTGACCAACAGACCCAGTTTGTGAGACTGAAGGATTTGGTGTCAAATCAGGTGGTCAGGAGCACCACAGGGGACCGTACTCTCACTATTCCTTTTCACTCTTTACAATTCAGACTTCCAGTACAAAACAGAGACCCGTCATCTACAGAAATACTCAGATGACTCTACAATTGTTGGGTGTATCAGAGATGGACAAGAAGCTGAATACAGAGAGCTAGTGGACCGCTTTGTGCCATGGTGTGAAAACAATCGTTTTACCTTGAAATTGAACAAAACAAAGGAGATGATTGTAGATTTCTGGAGAAACAGGGATAAGTCAAACACTGTTTCCATCATGGGTGAAGAAGTGGAGGTGGTTGAGGAGTATAAATATCTCGGAGTTCACCTTGACAACAGACTGGACTGGAGACTGAACAGTGAAACGGTCTACAAGAAGGGACAGCAGACTACTTCTGCAAGATGCTGCAGATCTTCTACAAGTCTGTTGTGGAGACTGTAATCTCTTCATCTATCATCTGTTGGGGTAGCAGCATCAGAGCCAGGGACTTAAAAAGGCTCAACAACCTGATAAAGAAGGCTGGTTCTGTTCTGGGGACGACTGTGGAACATCTGGAGATGATAATGCAAAGAAGGATCAAAAAAATGATGGACAACCCTGAGCATCCTCTACATGGGACTGCCCTACAACAACAGAGTGTCTTCAGTCGGAGGCTTCTTCCGTTTCGCTCCAACACAGACCGCTACAGGAAATCCTTCCTGCCCACAGCCATCATTATCTACAACTCCTTAAAGAATTAATTGTATGAGCTACAACAACACTTAATTTCCCTCTGGGATGAGTAAAGTATTTTTGAATTGAATTAAAGGGCTATACAAGTACAAGGCCATTCATTCATGAAACTTCTAGAATAAGAGAATGAAAACATGGACTTTATTAGAATAAAGAGATTTTTTTTGCATGCAAAACACAATAAAACGCCACAAAAACCTTGACACTGATGAATGAAAATCCTTTAATTACCTTTATATCTCACAGCATTGCTCAGTTGTAGATTCTAATAATGTGGATGACCTAGAGGGCAACTGGTGGCTCCAGAGCTGCAGGTAGTAGACCCTGAGGATCTAATCTATTCCTGACTGACCTGTTCTGTTTTCTTCCTGCTGGTGACCAGCAGCCTGTCAGGAGGAGCTGCCAGCATCCCTGCCTCTGTCTCAGTTCAGAGAAAATTCTCTGCCCACCAGGGTCAAGGCCCATGGAGTGATTACTTTAGGTGAGCTGTCCGACTGCCCCCCCCTACTTTCTGTCAAACTGCCATGTTTTTATCATTCCATCTTCTCTCTCTGGCATCAGGGAAGCTGTGTCTGCAGCATGAAGAACTGGTCCAGAAATACCTGCCAGTGTTTGCCAGAGAGCTTGAGGTCGGGTCAGAGGTCGCAGTGCGCAACAATATAGTGGTGATAATGTGTGATCTTTGTGTTCGCTACACCAATGTTGTGGATCACTACATCCCCAACATCTCGGCCTGTCTGCGAGACGATGAAGCTGTGATCAGGGAGCAGACTCTCATCATGCTCACCAACCTGCTTCAGGTACAGATTAGGGCTTTCTGCTGCAACTTCCCTCAATCTGTTTGTCTGACCCTGTATGTCCTGGCCATCTGTTCCCAGGAGGAGTTTGTGAAATGGAAAGGCTCTCTCTTCTTTCGCTTCATGATGGCCCTTGTTGATCCCGTTCCTGCCATCTCCAGGTAAATTGCATCATAAAATTTCATTAAACTCTGGAGTCTGTCTTTAAAAGAAAAACAAGGACTGATATAAATAATAAATGGTACCAACTTTATCTAATCGACCTCTTCCCTATTGCAGTCTGTGTGAATACTGCCTGCTCCACCGGCTGCTTAAGAAGAACCCTGAGATGTTCAGCCAGCACTTTATCGAGTGCATCTTCCATTTCAACACATACAACAAACACAAGTCGTACAACAAGTTCCCTCAAAGTGAGAGGTACTGATTAAAGATGCACTGCATCAGAGGCCAATTACTGCTGATAAATGGTAAATAGACTGAACTTGTATAGCGCTTTTCTAGTCATCCTGACCAATCAAAGCGCTTCACCCTGGAGCCACATTCACCCATTCGCACTCTCAAACGCGCAGATCAGTAGGCTTTTACCTCGTTTGCCTTTACAAACTTTTCTGGGTTTTGGTGTCATAGTTCAGGCATAATTTGAGCTTCTGAGATGCTAATCCAGTTGTAAAAGCAATAACCTGTTGCTACGGTTGCGCATCATAACTGTCCAAGAGTAAAAATCCTTCCAGCCGCACAGCTTTCAGAAGCAGAGGAAATATTTATCCAAACATGCAACACTTCAACCTTAGAAATTATGAAAAAATCAGAACCAACATTACTAAGATGCTCCAACATGTTTCTGCCATCTTGTAGAATGTTTTACTTCTATTTAAGAAAATAGAAGGGGTTATAATTGACATTTAAGTTATCTTTAGCATCTTATATTAGCAGTTATCATTACCTACTGTAATCTTCTTTATGTATTCCCAAGAAAATGAAGATCTGTACCTTCACTCTGAGATTTCTGGAGTCTGCCTCCCTACTTCAGCATGTTCCATGACATGTAGAGGGTGAAAGTTCAGGAAGCTAAAACTGAATAGCTTTTCTATGCTACACTTGGCTGGCCTAGGATCTGCTGAAGTCAACCAGATGGCTCCAGAGTGGGAAGGAATGGAAGTTCTGTTGCAGATGGGCTTCTTTTTGTACCCAGAAACGAGCTAAACTGGAAAAGGAAGAAAAAGAAAAAAAAGCTAACCCAGTGACTTTGATCTGCAGATGTTTAGCTTCTTTGCATGCCAGCTTCTTCCCCCCCCCCCAAATAATCAACATGGCTCACTTCGAGACCCTTCACTCTGTACTAACTTTCACATTGAATAGTATTGTTATTGACACCCATTAATGGGATTGTTAACTTATTTAGAGTTTCAGATTGAAGGCATTCTAGTCAGCGACTGGTTTCTCCTGTAGTGAACATTGCTGGGCTGCGCTAATGCTTTATTTCTACAGACTGACTCCCACACTGAATAACCCCTCTTTATTTGATGCATGACGTATTCAGTAGTTTTTCATTTTTTCCTTGTACAGAGAAAAAGTTCGGTTCTCCCTGAAGGGAGCTCAGAACCGCGAGAAGCGGTTTCGGATCTACCGCTTCCTGTTGGAACACTTCACAGACGCTCAGCGCTTCAACACCACCAACAAGATCAGCCAGACCGTCTTAGGTCAGCACAGCTGCTCAGAGGACCTACGCCTGTCTGTGAGCTCACAAGTCTTAGCTGGACGTTTGAATCTGACTTTTTTCTTTTTTCTATCCCAGCATGCTTTGCAGACGAGGAGCTGCCTCTGGATGCAGAAGGCGCTGAAATTTTGTCAGAGACCTTTAACGTGTTGAGTTTCAAAGAAATGAAGCTGCAGGCAATTTCAGCACCAGCAGGGGGAGGTGGAGGTGAGGACCCGGAGGAGGAGAAGAATGTGGCCACTATGACCAAGGTTGTCCTGCAGGTGGCGCAGAAGAAGGTGGTGTCACAGGTCAGAGCACTTCTCGTCACATCTTTCTAACATTCCAGCTGTGGAAGGAACTGTTGCTCTGCATTAGCCTTTTTCCACAGGTCCAGAAGAAGGCCTTTATAGAAAACACAGTTCCTCTAATAATCAGCCTGAAGAACCTTCTGGAGCAGAAACGATCCCCTGTCCTCAAAGACCTGATGGGCTACCTCCAGGTAAGTGTACTCTCCTCGTATTGTTGCTTCAGCTTCTTTATTCATCTGCTCACTTAAAGAGGAACTCGTTCTTCATCAGGTGACCATGCAGGACTACCGTAACGAGGTCAAGGAGTTTTTCTCTGGAGATGAGCAGCTGGCAGCTGAAGTGGAGTTTGCTCTGAAAACAGCAGAGAAGGAAAGAGAGATGCAGGAGCAGATGGGAACCTGCAGCCTGATGCCAGGCGCCTACACACCCACCGCAAAGGTCAGACATTAGCACAAGCATACACTTCGTTTCATTTTGGTTTAAGATCCAGATGACGACAATATAACATCTGCTAAACTCATTGCTTTTGCCTCTCCTCAGAGTTTGGATCCCAGGTCTCCTGCCAAGAGACCCCTCCTGGCCTTTAACTTTGCCACACCACAGCCGCCTCGTGCGAGCACCACCTCATCCAGACTGGCCCTGACTGACCGGTAGGTTCTAGTTTTCTCCAGATCTTAGAAGAGTTAGATGTAATCAGTGGGTGGTAGGAGGGTGACAAAGGGCTGGGTAATACAGAAAAAAAAAATTCTGTCACAATAAAATGTTTCATATCATTCAATATTGATATATATGACTGTAATAAACAAATCACTAATTTTGTCAATATTTAACATTCCCTGGTACTATTTGAAGATATCAGGGGTTTTTTTAAAGTTAAAGATTTATTTTCAAAAGTTGAACATGTCATTGGACATTATACAATCGTTATCAGAAAAATTAACGGAGGTTGGGGCTGAGCGATATGGATTACATTTATTTATTTTCCAAATTCAATTTTGCTATTGAATCTCTTATTTTCTTCCATTCTATTCTTAAATTACAAATGATGGAAAATATTTTTTTAACTAGCTTTTATTTCAATCTACCGTTCTTGGAGTTGACCTGAATTCAAAGTCCAACATATACATGCTGTAAAACAAGATGGAAGGCCTTGGGTGGGCTGACATCACTTTCAACTATGGAAACCCCAGAGGTGTATTGGTGAAAATGTTTCTTTTCGATATTCCAAAATGTAATCTTCATAAATGGAAAATTTGATAAATCAATATGTTGCCCAGCCCTAGGGGGGCTGAAACAGTAACATGATAAACGGGATGCATGTCCAATTCTAACTTTTTATCCTGCTGGCTGAAATGTTTCTGTTTAAACGTCATCTCATCAGTATTCTGTTTTTATTAGAGCAGCTGTGGTCAGCTGGTCTGAATCCCTCTGTAGATTTGTAAGCAGGCAGAAACATTAAGAGAAAAAGATGTGATGGTGTGTGTTGTTGTCCATCAGGCGTGTGCGTCCGTCCAGGCAGGAAGAACAGAACCTGTCTAAATCTATAACTCTGGAAAGAACAGGTAAGAACCGCTGACTCCATCCTGTAGGATCACATCAGCTTCTTTCTATGGCCAGGAAACCCTGACTTTAACATGATGGGGCACAGAGCTGCTAAGCATTGATCTCGTCTCACTTTTCTTACAGCGATTGTTAAAGGAGGGGTCAAAGACAGAGCCTTCAGCACCCCAAAAGGTAAAAGTCCTCCCTCCTCACACGCCGCCATCGTTTGTGTCGGTCCAAATGTTTAGACAAAAGACTCAGCAGCAGCTTTTACTGAATTTTTGAATCTTTGGCAGGTTTCAACATCAGCCTCACTTTTAATGAAGGAGTCAGTGCAATCTTCAGTGACCAAGGAACAAGTAAGGTCACCCCTTTTTAAAATGTGCCCTTCTAGATCAGTCAGTTCAGGGTTCAAAGGTGATCAGTGCCTTAGAGAAATAAGCTGTTTTTTCTGTCCTTCCAGGTCTCAGTGGAGAGTCCAGCGTTCTGCATGTGAGACAAATTGAACAGCCGTAAGTCGAACTTTAGCTATTAGATCACTGTAGAAAGATTCTTCCGGGGCTTCTCCCAGTTACAATGCTGTGAAAAAGTATTTCATCCTCACAGACTTGCTCTGTTTTTGCTTTTTTGTCACATTAATGTTTCTGATCAAAGTACATACATTAAAACATTAAAACACAGAGAACCTGAATAAATGCAAAAGGCAGTTTTTAAATGATTTAATTTATGAGGGGGAAATAGGGCTGCACAGTGGTGCAGTTGGTAGCACTGTTCCCTAGAAGACCTGGGGTCCTTCTGCATGGAATTTGCATCTTTTCCCTGTGCATGTGTGGGTTCCCTCCGGGTACTCTGGTTCCCTCCAGGTACTCTGGCTTCCTCCCACAGTCCAAAGACATGACTGTCAGGTTAATTGGTCTCTATAAATTGCCCTTAGGTATGAGTGTGTGTGTGTGCATGGTTGTTTGCCCTGTATGTCTCGGTGTTGCCCTGTGATGGACTGGTGACCTGTCGAGGGTGTACCAGCAGTCACGGGGGCCTCGCCCTGTGACTGCTGTGGATGGATGCAACCCTGCAGTGGATGAATGGATCGATCCATTGATTGAAGCCAGCCTCGTCTTATGTGGAAAAGATGTAATGGGACACCTTCCAAAAAGGTCCAGTTTTGTCTCGACAGTCCACAGAAAAAGTCCTGGTTAAACTATAGGCAGCTGTCCAAAAATCTGTGTGGCTGGTTTGGAGGTTTTTTTTTCTTCTTTTTAATGAAACAAATACAGGTCCTTCTCAAAAAATGTGCATATTGTGATAAAGTTCATTCTTTTCCATAATGTAATGATAAAAATTAAACCTTCATATATTTTAGATTCATTGCACACCAACTGAAATATTTCAGGTCTTTTATTATTTTAAAACTGATGATTTTGGCATACAGCTCATGAAAACCCAAAATTCCTATCTCAAAAAATTAGCATATCATGAAAAGGTTCTCTAAACGAGCTATTAACCTAATCATCTGAATCAACTAATTAACTCTAAACACCTGCAAAAGATTCCTGAGGCTTTTAAAAACTCCCAGCCTGGTTCATTACTCAAAACCGCAATCATGGGTAAGACTGCTGACCTGACTGCTGCCCAGAAGGCCATCATTGACACCCTCAAGCAAGAGGGTAAGACACAGAAAGACATTTCTGAACGAATAGGCTGTTCCCAGAGTGCTGTATCAAGGCACCTCAGTGGGAAGTCTGTGGGAAGGAAAAAGTGTGGCAGAAAACGCTGCACAACGAGAAGAGGTGACCGGACCCTGAGGAAGATTGTGGAGAAGGACCGATTCCAGACCTTGGGGGACCTGCGGAAGCAGTGGACTGAGTCTGGAGTAGAAACATCCAGAGCCACCGTGCACAGGCGTGTGCAGGAAATGGGCTACAGGTGCCGCATTCCCCAGGTCAACTCACTTTTGAACCAGAAACAGCGGCAGAAGCGCCTGACCTGGGCTACAGAGAAGCAGCACTGGACTGTTGCTCAGTGGTCCAAAGTACTTGCATGTCATTCGGAAATCAAGGTGCCAGAGTCTGGAGGAAGACTGAGGAGAAGGAAATGCCAAAATGCCTGAAGTCCAGTGTCAAGTACACAGTCAGTGATGGTCTGGGGTGCCATGTCAGCTGCTGGTGTTGGTCCACTGTGTTTTATCAAGGGCAGGGTCAATGCAGCTAGCTATCTGGAGATTTTGGAGCACTTCATGCTTCCATCTGCTGAAAAGCTTTATGGAGATGAAGATTTAATTTTTCAGCACCACCTGGCACCTGCTCACAGTGCCAAAACCACTGGTAAATGGTTTACTGACCATGGTATTACTGTGCTCAATTGGCCTGCCAACTCTCCTGACCTGAACCCCATAGAGAATCTGTGGGATATTGTGAAGAGGAAGTTGAGAGACGCAAGACCCAACACTGGATGAGCTTAAGGCCGCTATCGAAGCATCCTGGGCCTCCATAACACCTCAGCAGTGCCACAGGCTGATTGCCTCCATGCCACGCCGCATTGAAGCAGTCATTTCTGCAAAAGGATTCCCGACCAAGTATTGAGTGCATAACTGAACATAATTATTTGAAGGTTGACTTTTTTTATATTAAAAACACTTTTCTTTTATTGGTCGGATGGAATATGCTAATTTTTAGAGATAGGAATTTTGGGTTTTCATGAGCTGTATGCCAAAATCATCAGTTTTAAAACAATAAAAGACCTGAAATATTTCAGTTGGTGTGCAATGAATCTAAAATATATGAAAGTTTAATTTTTATCATTACATTATGGAAAATTATTAACTTCATCACAATATGCTAATTTTTTGAGAAGGACCTGTACATTTTGGATCTCTGGTTGTCTTTCAGGGCTCCTGGGCCGAGGCGCTGGAATGTTCAGTCCCCTCTTCGCCAAAAGAAATCATCTAGAGTTTAGATGTCACAGCCAGGTATGGCTGCTACATTCTGTATTACATCCTGTCTGTTAATATTCATCTCATCCTGTTTCCAGTCTATTCATGCTTTGATGTTTCTGTCACTTTGTTTTTTATATATGCTAATAAAGGAGATTTAAAAAGAAATGATTCAATTACTTTCTCTTGGTGGGAGAGTGAAAACAAAATCAATGAATGAAGCGTTTGTGACCAACCAGTCCTCTCTCTCCTGCTTTGAGGAGACTGAGCAGGATGTTTGCAACGCTGTGGTGTCACTTTTCTATGTGCTCCATATAGAATCCATATTCATTCTAGAATTGTGCTGCTCTGATTGCCTGCATGTTGAAGCGGCATTGTTGGCCAAATATTGAATTTTGTTTCGGACGTTTCCTCTGTTTTCTTGAGGAAGATTGCATTTTGTGGACCCGTGTACTTTCTAGTTTTTGGTGCTGTGAAGCTGGAAGAATTTTTGCTGTTAATTCTTCACTTCTTGATAACTTGTTATGATGCATAACCATGGCAACAAGGTGGTTTACAGCCGGGAGCAGCTGATCCCTGAGTTGAGGAGGAGGAGGTGTAGATGCAGAGCAGGAGCAAAAAGGAGACAGAAGGAGGAAGTTTAAACCATCTCTTCCATCGATCATAATGGGCAACGTGAGATCACTGGCCAACAAGATGGATGAACTCAAAGTCCTTACAACGACTCAGCCAGAGTATTGGGAATGCAGTGTTATGTGTTTCACTGAGACGTGGGTGCAGGATCATTTCCCCGACTCAGTCTCTGCCAGGCTTCCTGACTGAGCAGACAGAAATCTGAAGGCGAGCAGGAAAAGAAAAAGAGGTGGAGTAGCAGTGTTTGTCAATAACAGATGGTGTCATCCAAGACATGTTACTGTGAAGTGTCGTCTCTGCAGCCCAGATATTGAACTCTTGGCAGTAAGTTTTTGTCCATATTATTTACTAAGAGTTAACCAGTGTCATTTTGGCAGTTGTTTACATTCCACCTTCAACTGTTGCCGACAATGCATGTGATGTCATCAGTTCCGTTGTTGCTAAGCTACAGACACAGCACCTCGATGCATTTGTGGCAAAATCTGGTGATTTTAATCATGCCTCGCTCTCGTCTACACTTCCAGCATTTCAACAGTTTGTCAGCTGCTCCACAAGTGTAAAGGATGGATACATTTCCAAACCAAGACCACTTTGTTATTGAGGAGTATACAGAAGCAACTTAAAATCAAGATCAGAGACAGCAAAGACGCATACAGGAAGAGGCTGAGGAACAAACTACAGAGGAACAATATCAGATGTCTGGTCAGGAATGAAAAAAATCACAGGCTTTACGCACAGGAAGGATTGGATAGGTGGAAGTCTGGACAGAGCGTTCTTCAACAGGTTCAGTTCAGGAACTAGCTCAGCATCCTCCTCTCCTGTTCCCAGCCAAACAGACATCCCACTATCCTCTGATCAACAGCTTTCCTGTCACACCTCGGATGTTTTATCCTTCACCTCAGTCAAGGACTCTTCTGATTCCACTAGTTTGTCTTCAACCAAGTCAGGAAATGCTGCTACCCCCTTTGCCTCCCCCTCCCACTTCTGGAAGGATTTTTGCTGATACTTTTTATTTTTGGACATTTGTTATGATGCATAACCATGGCAACAAGGTGGTTTACAACTGGCAGCAGCTGATTATCACAAAAGCTCAAATAAGACCTCAACTACAGCCACAAAACCCTGATGAGTTGAAAAGAAGACCCCATAGATCCAGAGCATCGTCTACATCAGACTGTCATACAACTACAGAGCGTCTTCAGTCAGAGGCTTCTTCAGATCTGCAGAGCACTACAAGAGATCATCCCTACCCACAGCCATCAGCATCTACAACAAATCTTTGAAGGAACTTCCATAATGAGTTACAACAACATTTAATTTCCCTTTGGGATTAATAAAGTAATTTTGAATTGAATTGAATTGAATTCTCTGTCTCTAAAAGTCAGGTGAAGAGGCAGCTGGAGAAACTGAACCGGAACAAGGCTGCAGGTCCAGATGGTGTCAGCCTCAGTGTCCTGAAGGCCTGTGACATCTTGCCTTGTTCCAGTATCAAAGAGAACTCACCCATCAGTCATCAATGACTATAGACCTGTTGCCCTGACATCCCACATCATGAAGGTCCTGGAGAGACTCCTGTTGGCCCACCTGAATAAGAAAACAAGAATATATCAGCTGTCATGATCTACAACTACTGCTTAAATAATTAATTGTATGCGCAACAACACTTAATTTTCCTGTGGGATCAATAAAGTATTTTTGAATTCGAATTTGAATATAGCCAGAGAAAACTCCAGCTCTTTCTGACATCTCATTAAGAGTAGAAAGGTGATGGCCCAGATGATGTACCTGTGGGGGTATGGAGCTGTCGAACGACACAGCATTTTTTTTTTTAAATCATGACTTATAAAGAGGAATATGGGAGGGAGATTTCATCTAACATGAAGTTCAAGGGTTTGGCTTTTAACCTTACTGAACCCAGCAGATTTAAACTGCTGCAGTACGCTAGGCACCACCGATTTTTCAAGTATTTAGGTACACCTCAGCTGAAAGACAGAATCTAAAGAAAATCCAGAAACTTCTATTGGATGATTTTTAGATAAATTTCATTTCATGAAATGTGTATCTGATCATTTACCAACCAGAAACAATTCTGCCTCTCACAAACTTGTTAGTTTGTCTTTAAGAAGCCTTCCGCTCATTACCTGGACTAACTGCACCTGTTTGAACTTGTTACCTGTTTAGAACACACCTGTCCACAATCAGTTAATCACACTCCACCATGGGCAGGACCACAGAGCTGTCTTAAGGACACCACATACAAGATTGTAGACCTGGACCAGCGGCCCGTTTAACAAGCCGAGTCAAAACCTGAACTCTGAGTTGTTAATCTTAGAGTTTTCGGTTTCAGAACAATTATTAAGAATTAGTTCAATCAACTCTGAATCAAAGTTACCCTGGGTTACACTCTAGCATGAGGACATAAAAATCCCTCATCAATGGGACACAGATCACATGATTGTGGAAAAAAAGATGAGATCCTCCTATTTCTCCCCAGAAAATGAGCGTATTTTTAAAAATGTCTATTGTCTGTATGCCACTGATGATCCCTCTCCATGTTGTTAAATGACAACAGGTAGTCATGCCAAAGTTGTTACTTTATTAAGCTTCCAATAAATAAATCAATAAAAATGAACATAGTCTTGTATTTTATTTTTATTTGTACACAGTTTCGTGTTTGTTTTAATCAGCGAGAATTGAAATATGAGTCGTGTTCACTAAAACCTGACGGCTCTGAGCCACCAATATGTTTTTCCTTCACATCGTGTTCCTTTTTATATTTTAATCACTGATGTTAAAGAATGGAAGCTCGCTCTGCTGGACACGAAAACTTAGGCTTCCTGAAAAGATGAATGTAGGATTATTATTCAAGTAAATTCCGTTCTACTGTAAAATCAAAAGCGGGGATGAAAACGAAAAATTAATATCATTTTCTTTATCGTTTTAAATAGGTCACAGAATGAGCAACGTTGAATTGTAAAATGAAAAAGTAGTTTGGATTATTTATTTTTATTTATGAGTCAAAATGGCATTTGTATTCAGTGAAATGAAAAAGCATTTCTGCTAATGCATTTTAATTTTCAACTTTGACATTTCTAATTAAATTTTGAAACTATTTTTGCTGGGGTGCAATTTGAAAATTAAATCTTAAATGTCCTTTTCTGTTTTATTTTAATTAAGTTACAGAATGAGCCATGTTAATTTGTAAAATGAAAAAGCAGTTTGGATGATTTCTTTTTAATTCTATTTATCAAAACGTCGAAAATAGCAGTTAGACAAAGGTAGTGGAAATGCACGAAAAAATATGGGCTGACCCAGGCCGAACAGAGAAAAGGGGCATACTAGCATTGAAGATGGGTCGAGAAAGGTCTGGAGAAGCTCTGTATGGAGAAGTGGACCAGAACTGCTGCTGCTCTTCCAGCAGTTCGGGTCCCACTTCAAGAGCTACAGGAAATACCTCACCTCTGGAATTAGAAACAAATGTTTCTGGACCAAATATTAGGGTCTATTTCTATTGTACCATGCATATCTATTTTTTTAAGGTTCTTTGTAAGTTGTAAAATCAGTGGTGTATCAAATTCTTATTTTCCTCACTGAATGGCCTGTTGGATGGACTTCCTGTCTGGATGCTTCTACTTTACGTATATATTATGTTGGTCATGATGCTGCTACAGACTGGGACAAGGTCATAATTCCAGAGGAACTAAATGACTGATCATATATTTCTCAGGTTTCTGAATTCTTTGTCTATGTGCTGCATTTTAGACACAAACAAAAGCTTTTTCTGAATATCTGTAGTATGCAATCTCTCGTAGCCTGAGCCATCCCAGAGCTGACACTGCTATTACACACTCGCACTAAGTTAACGTTATTGAAATGCTTTTCCTTCTCATGTATTGAGGGCAAAAGGAAAGAGGCAACATCCGTGATCATATCTGCTTGCTAGAATAACAGGGATTTCCTCTGAAGTGGCCCCTCACAATTACTGTGTGGACATAAAAGACCCTGAGAGCTGAATGACTTGAGAATACATCCATCTAGGGTAATCTAGCAGAGTGGAAGAGAGGGGAGGAAAGTACTGGAAGGTTGTTAAAATGTTTGGATCTGCCACTCTCACAACCCAGCATCTTTACTTTCATCTTAGTTTCATCCAGAACTGGAGATCCATGTAGTGTTTTGGAGAAGGTTATCTTCTCCCACAATCTGGTTTTCTTCAAGGCAATTGGTGTGTGTGTGTTTATTATTTGTAAAACTGCTGATGGAAGGCAGACTTCATGTTGAAAATTTTCAGTTCAAAAATCCTATCAATGTATTTTCAAAGAGTCGTCGTGGTGATGCTGTGGGGAGGAAGGATTTCAAGCAGCAGTCAGTCTTCCAACAAATCTGAAAAGACCTCTTCCTGAAGACTGTTGCATGACCGTCATGGCAAGCTTACAGCTGAATTTTTGGGCAGCAGAGATGATATTCCACATAAACATATCCTGGATGTCAGTTGTTGGCAAGCACTGCTAATCCACCTCATTTGCTTTTGCCACTACTCTTGAAATCTCTCGTTGAAGGTCAGAAAGACGTTGGAGTAAGGGATATGATCATTCCCTCCATCCATTAAGCCACCTTTTTTAACTCCTCTGAGATTTAGGGTCGTAATTCAGGCATTATTTGAGTTTTGCTAATTGTTTGGATGATAATCAGCAGCTCCAAATTGTCAAAAAAACAAAACACACCTTATTGCCACGGTTACGCATCATAACAACTGTCCGAAAGTAAACAAGTATAAGCAAAAATCCTTCCAGCAGCACAGCATCCAAAACCAGAAGGATTAATTGTTTATAAACCTAATAATTAATAGTAAATATTATCTCATAAGAATGATTGTTAATAATTGTTTTACCGCAAAAAAACGACAACCCCTCAGATTGAATCCGGATATGATTCCAAAAGGAGTCATTAAACCCTGGCTATATGAGACTGGTTCAACAGTTTTGAGGTTTTTAGGAAATATTTACCCTGAAATAAAAAAGTGGAGAGACCTTGATCCATCCTGGCCTGGGAATACCCCAAGAAGCATGTCTGGTTTCCCTCCTGGGTCTGGCATCCACATGATCTGATCTCAGACCAGCAGAGATGGATGTAATGAGCTTTAGAATACTATCATGTTTCTTGCTGTCAGAAATATTCTGCTTCTACAAGCCGTTTGAAAAAGTGCCTTGTTAAATTAAGCAAAATTTGCATATAACTGCCCTACATCAGTCAAACCCCACCTTCCAATTCCATGCCATTCTCATGTGTGGCAAATTGCTGTAACAAGATGGGTCGGTGTGGTCTGCAACGGCTAATTTCTATAAAAGTGATGGAGGCCTCTAAACAGCTCAAATATTAACCCTTTGTAGGGTGTTATAAAGTTCACCCCAAGCTGCTTCTTGTTCTTTGTTTTCTTTACACCAGGGCATGGTGTGTTGCTTCGTGAAATCTTTTTGCCCACTCAATGCCGTTAGATGGGTTCTATTAAAGTCACTTCCTGATTCTAAATGTCGGGCAGTAAAAAGTGTCTTTTGAATTTACTTTCCAAAATATGTGGTTATTCAGGACATAATAAGGAGGGTACTTACTTTTTCACATGGGTCCTGGTTGGTTTGGATATGTTTTTAAAGGATATTATGATCTGAAAAATAAATGGGAGAAAAAAGCAAAAAGAAGAAACCTGTATAGGGGTAAATACTTTTGCATTTGAAATGTGTAATGTGACAAAGAATACATTTAACAAAGGCAAAACATTTCACTATACCAGTATGGTGAATGATTACCTAACACAGGATTGTGAGGAGTTCACATATCAGGGTTTCTTGAGGATGTGTGATGACCTCAGTGAGTCTCCTGCTGTCTCTGGTGTAACGAGGCCTTCCCAGTGCCTCCAGGCTGGGCAAACATATCAGATGTTCTTGGTAAAACAATGGCTACTGTCCCTTCATGCAACAGCTCTAGATAGTGTTTAAACAAGATGGGTTTTAAGCACATTTTTGTTCTTTACATCTACATGACAGTAAAGGTAAATGGTCTGCATTTGTATAGTGCTTTTTCAGCCAGAAGACCATAAAGCGTTTTACACTGCATTCAGTCATTGATGCACACATTCACACACTGGTGGTGGTCAGCTACATTGTAGCTACTGCTGCCCTGGGGCACACTGACAGAAGCGAGGCTGCTGTACACACAAGCGGTACCAGGCCCTCTGACCACCACCAGCAGGCAAGGCGGGTCAAAGGTCTTGCCCAACGAACCTGCGAACCTCCAACCCACCGGTTACGGGACGAACGCCTACTACCTGAACCACGGTAGCCCCAGTGTGAGTTTCTGCTCAGCAGAAACGACCACACTAGACCTTCAAAGAATTGATTAAATGTAATGCTGTCTACTGTGGATCAACTGAGATGGTTCTCTCACATAGACACTGTTTGGAAGAGAACTCAGCTGAGACTCAAAGACTTGAAGTCCCACCTTTCACAGGAACCGCTGGTCATCTTCTACACAGCCATCAGTCGGTCCTGTGTTCGTCCATTACTGTGTACAGCTCCAAACTCCAACGATCAGGTCTGCATCAGGGCGGATCTTCCCTTCATCAAGGACCTTTAGAGGTATACGGTCCTGAGGAGAGGTGAAGCTTATGTCTCTGCAGAGCCCACACATCCAGGACACTAACTGTTTAGACTTTAGCCTTCAGATCAGTGCAACAGAGTGGTTTGCTCAGCCCCACAGATTCAGTTCGTCTCCTAGGCTTTCTCTGATGAACACTGAACAGTCAGTGCCCAGATCCATGCCATGAGTATTTGCAATAACTCAACTTTGTTTCTCTTTTGTAAAAACACTGTACAGATACAAATTTTGAACAACAACATTTTAAATAAAAACATTGCTGCTCCTCCTTCAGCGTCTGTCTGCTGAAGGAGGAGCAGCTGCTCTCTGTCTCTCTCCAGATCCGTTCACTTAATTTTCTTTTCTGTTTGCTTTTCTTGTTTTCTTTCTTAACCTTTTCTTAGTTACTTTATTTTCCCAGCCCCTGGAGTTACTGTATTGGACCGGATCTCTTCTTGGATAACTTTTCTATGGACTTATCAACATGGCTTTTTGCTCAGCTGAGGATTTTGAAAAACTGCTCCACAGAATTGAGGGCATTGAAACGAAGCTACGTCGTCTGGAAATTAATTTTGATCTCCACGCTGATTATGGACAAAATGACACAACTTTACCTTTGAATACAAACAGCCCTGTGTTATGTCGGTCTAACCGTGTCACAGAGACTCCCTACAGGCGTCTGAGCTGCAGAACTCCGCACTATAATGAAAACTGGCCAGCTTTAAAACGCATGGAATCAACCCCAGCCTGTTCTCCGAGGAAGAAAAAACAAAAGAAACTCAGACACAGAGAAACCTCTGAACCCAGAACTGCCGCTTCTGCTAAAAGTAAACAAAAGAGGTTTCAGCCAAAAACAAGAGATATTTCTCCACCTGGAATCCCGCTGAAAAACAGATTCGCAGCCTTGAGTTCCCCGAAAGATGACGCAGCCCCCGGGACCAGTCAAAGCCACCAGGAGAAACCCAGCCGCATCAAACAGACACATAACAAAGTAAGAGCGCCCCCGGCAGAGACTGTTATCATACAAGACGGATCAATTAATGGAATTGAGGCTTTTTGTAGCAAGAATACCAAAGTTTATAGCTGCTACAAAAATACAGTGAGAGAAATATCAGAAAAAATCCCTAAAATCTTGGACCAACATCCTGCTTTGGAAAAGCTCGTCATTCACGCTGGATCAGCAGATATCGCGATGAGACAATCAGAGATTCTGAAGAGAGACTTTTCTGGTCTCCTACAGAGACTTGATGGACTTAACGTAAACATCCTCACCAGTCCCTGAAGGGAATGATGAAAGATTTAGCAGACTCCGCATGCTCATAAATGGTTGAAGAAACAATCAGCTGAGAAGTCGTTCACATTTATTAATAATTTCAAAGTATTTGGAAGTGCTAATCATCTGTTCAAAGCAGGCCGTTATCTTAACAAGGCCGGAGTAAGGCTCCTAGCAGCAAACATTTTTTCTTATCAAAATCAGAAAGCAAAACACTTGCTCCCAAAAGCTGACCTTGAGGCGCCCATGGATATCAGAGAACAAAAACAGCAAGTCTGGATGACACCACAGGACCGAACAGATAAACAACCATCAGAGATTAAGTCTTCATCTTCCTGTGACTCAGCCACATCAAATGAGTCTCCATTTAGAAACTTTACAGACAGACTGAACGAGCAAATCAAATTTGGGACACAATTAACACCTAAACTTAGACTACACCAAACGCCTGGGACTAGTGTCAATAAGTCTGGGAGCTTCCCCCCACTGATTATTACAGATATTTGAAATTTGAGGGAACCGGGCAATAAATCCACCCCTACCGTCTCCCAGAATTCACCCGGCACCCCTGAGGCTATATCAGTGATTATTAGCAGCAGGAAAAATAAACCGTTAACCACACGCTCTCATATTAAACAAAATCTCAAATTGATAACCTGTCAGAAGGTTCAGCTGCCCATCATCACAATACTTAAGTTAGCTTTATTAAACATTAGATCTCTATCCGGGAAGTCTTTTCTTATCAATGACTTCATCACTGAGCATAATTTACACGCCCTTTTTTTATCAGAAACTTGGCTAGATGAAAATAACGAAACAACTTCATTAATAGAATCCAGTCCTCCAAATTATAATTTCTTAAGCGAGAACAGAAAACACAAACGAGGCGGAGGTGTAGCCACCATCTTTCACAACTCAATGAACTTTAAAAAGGTAACTCTGGGCACGTTTGATTCTTTTGAATACCTAGCCACCCAGATAAACGAGCCTAACAACGCTTTATTTCTAAGTTAATATAAACCACCAAAACTTAACTCTAACTTATTTAATGATTTCAATGACCTTCTTTCTGTAATATGTATCGACTATGACCAACTAATCATCGTTGGGGACTTTAACATCCATACCGACAACCCCCAAGATAGACAAGCAAATACGTTAGATGATACTCTCCACAACTTCGGACTGATCCAGCATGTCAAACAACCAACACACAATAAAGGACACACTCTGGACTTAATTATCAGCAAAGGTTTAAATATTTCTGACATCTCTGTAATTAATGTTGCATTATCTGACCATTTCTGTATTTTCTTTCAAAGTACCATCTCTGCTAAATTATCCAGCCACAGTAAGACCACTATAAAAAAGCGTTTTCTAGGGGACAGTTCAGTAGAAACCTTTAAACGTATTTATCCTTCCACCACATCCCCCTCATCTCCCAACTCAAACTCAGTAAATAAGTTGGTAGATAATTTCCTTGCGAAAATCTCAGACATCATGGATTCCATTGCTCCAACTAAAGTGAAAGTAGTCTCAGGTAGAAAGAAGTCTCCGTGGACAAGTAATCCACTGGTACGTAGTGAAAAAAGAGAGTGTCGACGAGGCGAGAGAAAATGGCGGAAAACTCGACTCCAGGTTCACTGTGAGATCTACAAAGAGAGACTGAATATATATCAGCTAACTATAAAAGATGCTAGGGAATCGTACTTTTCTGAAATCATCAACAGAAACATTAATAATGGACGGACTCTATTTGCAACAGTGGAAAGACTAACTAATCCTTCAGTGACAGTTGCCCCTGAACTAAACTCTACCAGGGCCTGCAATGAATTTGCCAGCTTTTTTACTGAAAAGATTCTAACAATTAGACGGTCAATCTGTACCTCAATATCGAACCCACAACCAGTGCCATCCCCAATCAACAACAATGTAGAGAAAATGTCTGAATTCCACGAATTAAACCAGAACAGCCTTGAAAAAATAATTATCCAATTAAGCTCCTCCTCCTGCTGTCTTGATATCCTACCCACAGCTTTTCTAAAGAAGGTTCTTCCTGTTATTGGTTCTGATCTTGTTCAAATAGTGAACTCATCACTGCTATCAGGTGTCTTCCCTCAGGCTTTAGAAACAGCAGTTATTAAACCACTGCTAAAGAAGAAAAATCTGGACAACACGTTAATGCAGAACTACAGGCCAATCTCTAATCTCCCATTCATCAGTAAGATTATTGAAAAAGCTGTGTTTCAGCAGTTAAATGGCTTCATAACAATGACAAACCGTTTTGATGCTTTTCAGTCTGGTTTCCGCGCTCACCACAGCACCGAGACTGCCCTCATCAAAGTATTTAATGACATCCGCATAAATACAGACTGTGGAAGAACCACAGTGCTGGTTCTGTTGGACCTCAGTGCAGCATTTGACACTGTTGATCATGATATTTTATTGGAACGACTGGAGAGCTGGGTCGGACTCTCTGGTACAGTACTTGGCTGATTCGAGTCTTACCTAAAGAACAGGGACTTCTATGTTTCAATAGGAAACTTTTCATCAGAACGAACAGAAATCACATGTGGGGTGCCCCAGGGCTCCATCCTGGGGCCCCTCTTATTTAATATCTACATGCTCCCACTAGGCAAGATTATAGCAACCAATAACATTAGCTACCATAACTACGCGGATGACACTCAGCTCTACATTACAATGTCACCAGGTGACTCTGAACCCATTCAAACCCTAAATCAATGCATTGACCAAATAAATGGATGGATGTGCCATAACTTTCTCCAGCTGAATAGAAACAAAACTGAAGTGATTATTTTTGGACCCAAGGAGGAACGATCAAGAGTCAGCACACAGCTTCAATTAATACAGCTAGAAACTACTGATCAGGTTCGTAACCTAGGTGTAGTAATGGAGTCAGACCTGAACCTCCAGGGTCACATAAAGGCAATAACAAGGTCAGCGTTCTATCACCTGAAGAACATCTCTAGGATTAAAGGACTGATTTTGCAACACGACCTAGAAAAACTCATCCATGCGTTTATCTTTAGTCGGATTGATTACTGCAACAGCATCTTCACAGGTCTGCCTAAAAAGTCAATCAGACAGCTGCAGCTGATCCAGAACGCTGCCGCTCGCGTTCTTCACTAGAACCAGGAAAGTAGAGCACATCACCCTAGTTCTAAAGTCCTTACACTGGCTCCCTGTAGCTCAGAGAATAGACTTTAAAATACTTTTACTAGTTTATAAATCATTACATGGCTTAGCACCAAAATATGTTGAAGACCTGTTGTCATGGTACCAACCACCAAGACCACTCAGGTCCTCCAACTCTAGCCTACTAAACATCCCTAGACTCAGAACTAAACATGGAGAAGCAGCTTTTAGTTTTTATGCTCCCCTTATCTGGAACAGACTTCCTGACGAGTGTAGAGCTGCTGAAACTCTGAACTGCTTTAAATCGAGACTAAAAATCCATCTGTTTAGAATTGCCTTTGAGTAAATGCTTGATGTCATATGTATGAAATGTGTTAATGCTCTCTTGCTTTTATTATTTTATTTTTCTCTTGCTTTATTGTGTATCATGTGTAATGTGTGTTTCTTTTATGTGTTTCTTTTAAATCACCAAATCATGTAAAGCACCTTGAATTACCCTGCTGTTGAAAGTGTGCTATACAAATAAAATTGCCTTGCCTTGCCTTGCCTAAAATAAAAATAGTTTTATTTTTTTTTACTAGGTTTTTATTTAGAAAGTCAAATTCCTGGTTTGTATTAACAAACTTCTGCAATGGACTGGTGACCTGTCCAGGGTGTACCCCGCTTCTCGCCCCGTGACTGCTGGAGATAGGCACCAGCACCCCACACAACCCTGCATAGGATGGACGGGTACAGAAAATGGATGGATATTAACAAACTTGCCGAATAAAGCTGATTGTGGTTCTCAACAAGCGGTTTAATCTAGGTTTATTATTTCACATTTGCACTGTGATGCAGTTGTTAGCACTGTTGCCTTGAATCAAAAAGGTCCTGGGTTCAAATCCTGGCCTGGGCTCTTAGCTCTCTCTGAAAAATGTTTTACCTCCAGGTTGAATTAATGTGTAATAGCAGAAATAGTTGTAGCCTTGAAATGAAACATGTATCTTTATTACTAACTTTGGTGGTAAATTCTGCTGTTCCTTCAGTCGAGAATACTGTGGAAAACTATAACTGGCTTTAGTTTTGCAAGGGATCAGTTTGCCTCATTCCTTACGTAAAGGTGATGAAATAAACCTTAGTAAAATATTTCTCCAGTCTCTGGTTTATTAGTCTAGGAACTGAAGCCTCTGCAGTTTGAACTTTGGCAGATTTAGTTCAGAGTCTTGTTGCTTTAACTGGCTCTACTGAACCAAACTTTCATTATTCTAACTAATATTTTACAGAAAACCAGTTATTACCTATGAATCCTGACCGTTCCATCTGTCTTTTTTTATTTTGTGTTTTCAACATGCAGTGACAGTTCATACCATGTTTACCTGACATTATTAACTGACTGAGTGTGTGTAAGCAGTAAAGCCAGGGTTGTTTCTTATTTTCAGGTGTTCTGTTTGTTAGCACAGGTGCTGGGATGCGACAGATAGGGTTTTTCCATTGAGTAAGAACCGAAGTTGGTGCTAGAGCCAGAGTTTAGCCGGTTCTTAGCTGGTTCGTTCTAATAACCAGTTTGCGTTTCCACAGACATGGAGCCTTGTCGGTGTTGCGTCTTAACGTCATCTAAATCGTAGCACGCAGCGCTATATGCCCCCATGGGGGAGACCGAAACAGGAAGAAGAACAGAGAAAGATAACAATGGAGAACGCCATCCTGCCGTTTTGAATGCTGCTGTTGTGCTTCCACACTTTGTGTGTGAAAAACATGTTCTTGTTGAACCGTCAACGGTTGATAAGGCGCAGAAAGCAGCCCAGCACACCTGGGTTGCGTCAACATTGTGGGAGGGATAGAAACCGGTTCTTAGAAGGGACCAGTTTAGCCCAGCTTCGATTTGGTGCTTGGCTAAGCACTCGTTCCGAACCAAAAAACAAAGAACCGGTTCTAAGTCTAGCACCGAACCAACTCAATGGAAAGGCCTCTTAGTTTATCGTTGCTCCCACAGTATCTCCTAAATAGACTCACAGGTTTTAGTTTATGCTCTAACCTTTAATGTGAGAAAAAAGGTTTGTGTTGTGCTATGACTTGTAAAATGGATAATCTTAAACAAAATATAATCATTTTTTGGAAAAAGTTTTGTGTGAGGAAGAGTATTGTGTGGAAACATGCTAGAAGGATTACCAAGATGAGCAGCCCATCATTACACTGTGGTCAGAGCTTAACAATCATGAGTGTCCTATTCATTAAAGAGGATATATTATGCAATTTTCCCTTTTTTCATCCTTTGTGTCGCCATTTGGCAACCAGTGGCCCACCTAATTCAAAGCCATTTTCATGTGTGGCAAACCTGCACCCTAGTAAAAAGATGGGTGGGCATGCTCTGCAACCACTACTTTGCATAAAATTGACAGAGCCCTCAAACAGCTCATTCTGAAAGGAACTGAAATTGTCAAGAATTAAGCTTGTGAGATCGCTTTATGTGAGAGTAATTTTGTGCAAAGAACTTCATTAACATGTTTTGTACAGACCATAAACCTGTTATAACTGGTTTTAAAAGAAATGTCTATTTGCAGGATGGAATGGTTGTACTGCACACAACCAAAATGATTCTTAAAAACAAAAGTGGGGATAAAGTGTGTGAGGATTTTCTCCAATTCTTCCATAGTTCAAATGTATCAATGCAATGAGGGTGAAAAGCTAAAACCTTTACACAAGTTGGGGGAAGTCTTCTGGAGCCATTTCTAAACAAACTTAATGGATCACTAGGGGTGTAACAAGATCTTATAGTACAAGATCTCACTATATTTAAGCACCACGATATTTCTCGTTGAGGTGATGGCTATCTCATGAGCACTAGCCAGCTATAGTCAACATGCCTTCACCTGATGAAGTTGTAACAGAAGATGCCCCAACTACTCTTAAATCATTTATTTGGCAGCATTTTGGGTTTTGAGTTGGAACGATAAATGGAAACAAACACTGCAAGTTGTTCAGATGCTGAAGGACACAAAGCATTGATATAACAACCGATGGCTGGAATCTAGGGGTATGTTGAGCATCACTAGCAACTGGGAGATGGTAAATATTGTACTGGAGACCATGTATAGTTGAAGCCCTGTCCTAAAGACAGACATAAGTTTGTTAGGTTTTTGGCAAAATCAATAAAAATGCAGAATAAAGGTCTTTTTCAAGTATAATTTGTATCTTTGACATTGTCTTGAAAATAAAATCTCGTTCTGTCTTGCTCTTGTGAACTCAGTATTGTGTCTCGTCTCGTCTTGTGAGTTATAGGTGTCGTTGCACCCCTAGGGATCACCGATGCTGAATCCTGCCATTAACTGGGAACTACTGGAACACCAGTGTCACTGTCCACATGGAAGCCAGTTTAACATGGCCTCACCAGTAACCAATCAAGAAAGAACCTCTGCTCTAAAATCCATAACTTCAAGCTTGACCAAAAATTGGAGTTTTAAACCTAAGAACACTTCCAACTTTAATTATAGTAGTGGTAACGTCATGCTGTGGGCCCGTTTCTTTGCCTTAAAGGGTCCTGCAGGCAGGTGAACTTCAGCCCCAGTCTCTAGTCTTCTGCAACGTCCAACAGGTTTTCTTCCAGGATTGTCCTGGAGTCAGCTCCATCCATCTTTCCATCAGCTGACCAGCGTCCCTGTCCATGATGAAGATAGGCATCAGCACTGCATGATGCTGCCACCACTGTGTTTTAAAGTGGGAACGGTGTGTTCAGTGTGATTAGCAGTGTTAGTTTTCAGCCCGACAGAGTTTATAGGTCAAACTGTTAACTTCTGGTTTTGCCTGGGAAGAGCAGCTTCTTCTACGTTGTTGTTGTTGTGAGACTTCTGACCCAAACAACTATAAAGAATAAAAGGTTGTAGCTTACATCCAACCAGACAACAGTGAAAGCAAAACTTCACTAAACAGTCGTGAAAAGTAAAATTTTCAAAGGACACAGGCATAGGAGGGAGGTCACACTTTCATCGTGATATAAGATGGAAAATGTGACTTGTCTCAAATTCATGACTTCCAGGAGAAAGATGAATGGTGTAAAAAAAAAAAAAACTTCTAAGAAGGCTGATATCCTAGTCAAAGTCAATATTTAGAAGAAATGTGATATCTAGATAACATCTAGCCAAGTATTATAATGTAAGGCAGGGATGAAAACAGCAGCCACAATGTAACTGTGTATGTGCGTGTCCCTTTGTGTGTGTGTGTGTGTGTGTGTGTGTGTTTGCATGCCTGCGCGTGTGTGTGCGTGTCTTTGTGTGTGTGTGTGTGTGTGTTTGTGTGCCTTGTGTGTGTGTGCATTTGTTTGCATGCCTGCACGTGTGTGTGCCTTTGTGTGTGTGTGTGTGAGTGTGTTTGCATCCCTGTGTGTGTCTTTGTATGCCTTTGTGTGTGTGTGTGTGTGTGGCTAAAAGTATAATGAAAATGCTATTGTGATGGAGTCTCTATCACATTATCTGATCCACCGTTTAGTATTGCCCCATATCTGGTAATTAAAGACAGCACTGCTCCCTCCTTCCCCTTCTCCTCCCGGTGCTGTTCAAATATTTTAGACAGTTGTTCCAAGACAGTCTCTGGGCGGGGACAGGAAGAAAAGCACACAGCTTAATCTGCAGGTAACACTGTGGGTTTGCAGGGATTTATCATAACTGAGCTTGATTTGTACATAATCAGGCACCAAGGTTACAACCGACAGAACAGAGCCTCACAAAAGTATTCACACCCTTCAATCTTGTTTCAACCCAAAACTTTAGTGTATTTGATGTATTTAAATACAATACATTCAAATACAAATCTATGCCTTTATCTAGCCCCCTTTACTCTGATACTTCTAAATAAAATGCAGTTTAACTAAATGTGTTCAGCGGTCAACTAGTCAGCAAAGTCCACATGTGTGTAATTAAATCTGAGTTTAAATGCAGGTGTTCTGTGAAAATCTCAGATATTTGTTAGAGAACATTAAAGAACAAACAGCAAGGACAGCGTCACCTTCCAGCAGGACAACCACCCTAAGCATATAGCCAAAAATATTATGGGATGCTTTAGATTATAGCATATTCATGGGTTACAATGGCCTAGTAAAAGTCCAGACCTGTCCAACTGAAATACATGAAAACTGATGTTAACAGATGTTCTCCATCCAACCTGCCTGAGTCTGAGATGTTTTGCAAAGAACAATGAGCAGAAATGTCAGACTGTAGATAGTGGTAGAGAGAAACTCCCAAAAGACCTGCAGACAAAAGTGGTTCTACTGAGTGTTGATTCAGGGGTGCTAATAAAAATACACACTAAACTTATTGTTGCTAAAGAAAAAAAAATGATACCCATTTTTTGTTTTCTATCCACTCCATAATGATGTTCTACATCATGTTGGAAAACTAACTAAAAAAATACACTTATGTCAGAGATTGCATTTTGACAAGAGGTGGAAAAATTCACACTGATATGTTGAATATGTTAAAGGGGACATATTAGGCCTCTTTTTAAACAAGTTATAATAGGTCTATTGTCTAGACAAAACATGTTAATGAAGTTCTTTATATAAAATCACTCTTACATAAAGCGATCTCACCATCTCAGTTCTTGACCATTTCAGTCCCTTTCAGAATGAGCTGTTTAGATCAGTGGTTCCCAACCTTTCTTTCGTTATGGATTGGTTTAAGACAATTTTTTTCATGGATTGGGCTTTATGATGAGGTAGATAAATGCAACAAAACAAAACGATACGACCACATAGCATGAGTAACATCCTCTCTGCTCCCTAACACTTTCTGGTCGCCATGGTAATGTTTAAACATACCTTTAAAATAAGATTTACCACAAAAACAAATATAAAGTAAATGAAATAGCCTATACAACTCACCACAATGCGGAATCAGATGAGATGGTCCCATCTGGGGCAGTTTTAACGGTTTCATTGCCTTATTAGAAAGCTGACTGCCACATATTATGTAGAGTGGGGGCTTGGTGCCTGAAAATTGCCTGTGGCAATAGGTAAGGCAAGGCAATTTTATTTATATAGCACACTTTCAACAACGAGGTAATTCAAGGTGCTTTACATAATTGGGGGATAAAATAAAAATAGCAATAAAACACCAACAAACCATATAAAGTAAAAACAGCAAGAAAAAAGTCCATATTTTAGGTATGACTCCTGGTATTGTCTGCCAAATGCAGTTGACTTGGAAGTCGTAGGCTCTTCTTCGGTCTCTTTACTGGACCTGATCTTTTTTGCAAAAAAACTTTTCAGACATCTTTTTTTGCTAGCTTGTGGGTTTGTTTTTAGTGGTGAGTATCACAAAACGAAGGCAAGCGTCTTGACATGCGTCAAGAGTTAATGCCGGATGTAACAAAGACTATCCAGTCGTTTTTCAAAATAAGATGATGTTCAGATTTGGATAATAAATAAAACAGAAATACCGTAAGCTATTTATACTCCCTGTGCTGGTGCTGTGTCTCTGCTCTGTCTTGTCAAACCCCCAGACGGTCGTGGCAGATGGCCATTCGTACTGAGCCAGGTTCTGGTTCTGGTTCTGCTGGAGGTTTCTTCCTGTTTTTCCTCTCCACTGTCGCTACATGCTTGCTCAGTATGAGGGATTGCTGTGGTTGGAGTCTGGATTCAACTGCAAGTTATTCACTCAATTCAAACAGCTTGTAGAAACACAAGGTTTCTGACAGCAAACATGTACATTTGCATTTTATGTCCCCTTTAAAGTAGTGTTTCCTAACACTGGTCCTCATGGCACACTGCCCTGCATGTTTTAGATGTTTCCCTACTTTATCAGATGATTGCAGTTCAGCAAAAGCCAGTTAATCAGCCATCAATTGAAACCAGGTGTACTGAAGCAGTGTGTCTTGAGGGGGGTTGGGGTGGGAAACACTGTGTTAAAGTATCTGTATATAAACAAGGGTTGGAACAATAAGAAGTATTGAAAGTAAATGAATTTAAGAACCTGGGGTCAACTATCCAACACAATGAGCAGAGGCAGCAGAAGAAGATAGTGGGGCAGATGGTCTAGACGTAAAGAGAAAACAATCAACATTCTGGGCAGAGAATCCTGGATATGGAGAAAGAGAAATAGAGAAGGTTAGTGGATGTAGTGAAGGAGTGCATGCAGAGGGTTGGTGTGACAGAGGAAGCTGAGATGGAGGTAAATGATCTGCTCTGGTGGCCCTTACAGAGAAGAGGTAGAGACAAAGAGGAAGAGCTTGTAGCAGAATGTAGAATCCTTCCAAGAGTAAGAAAAGGAGGAGATTCTTCTGAAAAGAAAAGCAATAAAGTTGTTTGGTAGGATTGGAGTGTTTCCTGTATGGCTCTGGTATTTTCCCTGTGTTTACACAGTGAGACTGTTGAGGGAATGTACTGCTGGATATCTTCACAATGTCTGAAACTGTAACCAAAATACAGTTCAAATACAATCTTCTCGGACCTTCACGGTTCCTCTTTGGGCTGAAGGGAGATGTCAGTGCTGCTCAGAGTTTTTTCCTCCTCCTCCTTCTGCTGGAGTCCAGCCCCCTCTTTACAGCTCAGCTGAAGGATCTGTGCGCAGTCACAGATCGCTGAACCACTCCTGCCAGAGAAGTCCAGCATTCCAGGAGGACCCGGTATCATGACTGCCTCCTCACTAAAGGAGACCCCTGTCTTCTACAGCTGAGCCCAATCAGGAATATCTGAGGAACACTGATCTTTTTTAGATCTAAAGTTTCATTTTTAGTTTTTTACCGAAGCAAGTTTTTTTTTAGCAAAATGAGTATTAAAAGGAAAAAGACTGAGCTGGTCATCAGCTGGCAGAGATCTTTCTCCATTCTGGCTCCTTGGAGAAAAGGTAAAATAACTTTCTTCTTTTATTTCCTTCCCCTAACAAATCAGCCTGTAATTAGTTCAAGGTTATTTCATTATCAAGGTTATTTCATTATTTCATTTTTTTCCTCTTGATCCTTAACTAGCTACAGACACATCTTCTCTGAGCTCCAGGTCTCAGTAAACATGATTCACACCCTGTGGTGCTAAGTGAGCTGAGGTGTTTACATGGACGTCCTGATGTAGCTGACTGTGATCAGCAGCTTTTTAGAAGTGCTACAGAGTCTCATTTCATTCCTACAGGTTCCACAGAAACCTTTAAAAGCAGATTTTTCATTTTCTCTGGAGGTCATAAAACTTTTCTGGCCTTTTTTATTTCAGCTTTTTAATGAAAACCAAGGGCTGTAAATACGGTGTGTGCGGTGGTTGCCACAATATAACAAAAAGAAAACCAGATGTGGATTCCTCCTCCTCCATGGGACATGATAGAAGTTCTGGAGGACAACAGCGTCCAACATCACAGACAAAAAGTATGCAGGAAAGGCAGAGATACACCCAAAGCTGTCAGAGCTCTAATAACCTGCAGCCAGATGTTTTTCTTCATACAGTCAGCCTGATTTATTAGGGGGAAGGAAGCAGCCAGGTACACGATTACTGACTCATCGGTACATGTGAGCACCTGGTTAACAGGAGGAGTTTGGGCCATCTGCTGCTCACAGGTACACAGTATACACAAGATGAAGTCCATAATTTGCCACTGAGAAAGATTATTCACATTTAAGACAGCTGCCAATTATCCCAGAAGTGGTTCCACGAGTGAATTCACTCCAATGTCAGAGAGAAAAGAGTTCCCACTTAGATCCTGCAGCATATTCAGTGTTGACGTTCCTGACTGGACAATCAGTAAAGGACTGACTGGATGAGTTTATACTATTGCAACTGAGTGAACCACAAGACCTCTGTAACAATGTCCTTTAAACAGATGAAACCAAAGTAGAGATGTTTGACTAATGAACAACAACAGGTTTAACAGGAACAATGGGTAGCATATCACAAAGGAACAATGAATTGGACTGATTCTGCAGAAAAGGTCCTGGACACTAGGGAAGTCCCGATCCGATCACGTGATCCGAAATCAGGCCTGATCAAATGGCCTGCATTTGCATTTGATCACGTGATTAAATGATCAGAATCAGGTGGAAATGATCCGAAATAACCTCATAAAACAACAAGCATGACGTTTTAAATTCATCCTGAGACAGAGATTGTCAAACTGTTTGACAGTGGAGTTTTAAATTCAATAAGTTCCACTACATCAATATTCACTGTTGCATGGACGACAACAACACCGTAACGTCACACAATTTACGGAAGGCGGGGGATTGAGACAACAATAGTGAGCTGCTAGCTAGTAGGCTAATGCAGGGCAAACGCGTTGCCTCACTAGAGTGAAAACGTCTGCAGTTTGGACGTATTTTCAGCTGAACAGTGAAGGCAGTGCTGCAGCCACATGTAATGTGTGCAAATTAGGAATATCACTTGGTGGAAAAAAACTGAGCTGCATTCAACACTGCGAATCTGATACGGCACCCTGACAAAAACACTGAGCCACCAAAAGATAAAAAAAAAAAAACAAGGAGAAATTGCCTAAGGACAGCGAAAAGGTCAAAAAGGTCATAACCAAGACAGCCGGACTGATCACTGGATGATGAGCCGCTGTGTGTGGTTGCAAAAATCCGATTTCACAGTCTCCAGGAACAGTTGAAGCCTCAGTATGAGATTACTTCTCATCACTGCTTTACAGACAGAGCAATGACGGGCGTTCACAACAAGCTACATGACCGCCTGCTAGTTCGTGATTCAAAGGTCTGTTTTTGGGGTTACCACACGGACGTATGTCTGTTTGTCCGATGTCACTGCTATGCTTTACTGCACTATGGGTCAACTCAAGTTTTATTTACAACCTTTAATATTGCATGCACAACACTTTAGCGAATATTACACTATAGACCATCATATACATACTTACAAAAAAAAACTTAAAAGGAAAACTTGGATGTGCTGTCCTTTTTCTTTTTAAGTAGCTTTAAATCCATTAAACTGTAGTAGTTTAAATGACCTTTGTAGGTTATTCCAGGACCATAAGAAAAAGCTTTTTTACCAAGTTCTGAGTAGATTTTAGGGACATTGAGATGAAGCTGATTTGATGAGTGCGTATTGTGTCCACTCCTGACTGGAGACATGAGACGAAGCAGATATGGGGGCAGCTTGCCCAAGTCAGCCTTATAAATGAATATAAGACAATGTTGTTGCCTTCTTTGTTTTAGTGAAGGCCTCGAGACCAAGGCATAACGTTCACAGTGGTGAGTGCTGAAGGCAGCGTTTGTGATGAAACACAAAGCACTGTGAAATACTGTATCCAAAGATCTAGAGAACTGTTGAAGCTGCATTCATGTCTCAATAATCCAACACACTCAGAAAACATGTTTGTACAAGCTTTTTCCTCACATCCTGGTTTAGGCAGGATTTGTGTCGATATAAGAACCCAATGACAGCTTTGAGCTTTTTCAACAAATGTTCCACATGAGGTGAAAAAAGACCATTTATCATCAATCCATATACCAAAGTATTTGTAAGCAGACACTTTCTCTGTTTTCTTCCCTTGTAAGTTTCAAATGCTTTCATGCTCTAAAACTTATTCTGTTGACTGCTTTCAACAGCAGATCCTCAACAGAATGACAAAAACAAAATCAAGGTGTCAATCGTGGCTTATTCAAAGTCTACAGCTCAGCCTGATTTTAACTGTTGTGGTGGGACATTAACAGAGCAGAAATAAATGCTCACCAACCCTCTAGGAACTGAAGCCATGATATAGAGAGTGGGCTGAAATTCCTCCACAGTGATGTAAGAGAACGCAGCCCTGTCTTTGTTCAACCAGCCCCATCATATCTCTGATGCAGCAGGTTGGAACTCAGCTCGGTCAATATTAAGCACTACACATAAAACTGGGTGTTGGACATCTCCCAGTCTAAATTATGAGGTATGTACAAAAAATACACCTCTATTACTTTTATATAGACCATCCCACACCAGTGTAGCTGGCTGCAGATCTTCTAACCATCAAATTGAGCATCAAATGAATCATTAACTTGAGTGTTTTAAGTTCGATGACTGGCTGGCCTTATTGGTCATCACTACATCACACCCTCAAACTAACTCTTATATTTACAGCACTGTATCTAGCTCCCTTGAAGTCTCCAAGAAGTAACAGCAGTGGGTTGAATTTAACCCCTCTTAAATGATAAATGGACAGAACAAATATAGCGCTCTTCTAGTCATACTGACAACTCAAAGTGCTTTACACTGGATTAACATTCACCCATTTGAACTCACACACCAATACAAAGCTCGGTAGGCAACTTGGGGTTAAATGCCTTTCCCAAAGGCACATCAACATGTGACAGGAGGAAGCTAGAATAGAACCTACGACCCTCCGATTGCAGGACAACTACTCTACCAACTTCACCTTTTTAACTCCTTGGTCCTTTCAGAAATCCCACCAAGAGCCCAGAGGGTGTCTAACTCTGAGGTACTCAGGTTGTTCCATGAGGGCAGATGTCATTTGTCTGATGGTCTGATTCTGGATTTTATATTTAGCAACTGAAAGGCAGCCTTGTGATGCTACAAGGCTAGTTTAGCAATAAATCCGCGGCTTCTTTCACACAGACAAGGCCGCAGATTTGATGTGGGGCTTCATCAGTCAAGCTTATTATTTGAGCTTCAAAATCCCTCCGTTATGCAAAAAATAAATTAATGTGCATGGTTTAAAGCAGGGATTGAGTCAAAACAGAATCATCAACCGTCTTCCACTACCAGAAGCAGCTTCAGCTTTCTCACTGCTTTGTGATGGGTATGGCAGGTGTGTAAAATCCAGCAGCTAGTCGAGCAACAGTGGCTGAGGAGGAAGGGGTTCGAATCCCAGATCCAGCAGTCCTCGTCGTTGTGTCCTTGGGGAAGACACTTCACCCACCGTGCCTGCAGGTGGAGGTCAGAGGGCCAGGTGGCGCAGATTACATGGCAGCCTCGCTTCTGTCAGTCTTTCCCAGACTGTGGCTCCAATGTAGCTGACCACCATCAGTGTGTCAGTGTGTGCATGACTAACTGACTGAATGTAGTGTGAAGGAGGACTTGAAAGAGGGCAAAACAAATGCAGGCCATTTACATTGTCAAAGACAGCAGCTACCAACATCAGAGCTCACAGAGTTCCACCTTGGTACCATGTAGGGATGTAAGAAAATATCAATACACCGATATATCGCTTTGTTTTATGTCACAATGTTGTATCGATATTCAAAAGCAATGTATCAATGTTTTATTTTTATTTGAATGGAAGCATTAATGATGACAGTAATTTTTGAAGTAAAATTATAAGCATGACTAGTAGTTGGTGGCAGTTTTCATCTTCTTTGTTCCAGTGGATCAACTAGATCTAGTAATAAAACTGGATGTGTTAAAGTATGAAACGGGTTGGAGCGTTTGGAATGCTGACAATTTTTCTACAGTTAAATTCAGTTTTAAAAATCACAATATATAGTCTTACTCATAGTATTGAAATTTATCGCAATATATCGTATCGTCTCTCCTGTCTCGTGATACAAATTGCATTACCTGATTTTTACCAATACACATCCCTAGTAACCATGGTAGGATACTACCTGTTCAGTAAGTCCACTTGTGAAATTTCCTCACTACTAAGCTTTTTGAGGTACCCACTGCAAGAGGTGGATACACCCTGGATGTCCATCCGTCCGTCCATCCATCCGTCCATCCATCCATCCATCCATCCATCCATCCATCCATCCATCCATCCATCCATCCATATAGCATATACCATACCCGGCCATCCTCTGCAGGGTTGAGGGTGGCTGGTGCCTGGTGCCTATCTCCATCATGGGACAAGATGTGGGGTACACCCTGGACATGTCTCCAGTCAATCACAGGACAAACAACCAAGGACACACTAATACCGAAGGAGAATTGAGAGACCATTTGACCCAGCGGTCACGTTTCTGGACTGGACAGAGTATCCAAAGAGAACGCACACAAGCACAGGGAAAGCAATCCGGGCACTTTATGACCTCAACCATTCCAACGGTCTGTTCCGCCTTTGGTCGTTTAGTAAGGTTTGCTGCCCCCTACGCCTGGTATGTCTTCATCTCATCACATTTCAATAATTCATTGCAGATGATAGTTTCTGATCGGTGCACCTATAAAAAAGGCTGTTTTCTTTTCTCTCTCTGCAACCTTGTACTTCACTAGGTTTTATTTGTCCTGCTGCCTGTTGCTCAGATCAGCATTGTTAATGAGAACTAGTTCTCCATCATCCCACCTGGTTAAATAAAGGTTAAATAAAACGACAGAAATAGGTCATAACTTGTGCATAAGCTTGCAGCGGCACACTGAGCTTTCTCAGCCTCACCCACCTTCCTTCTCTTATCATGGCGTCAGGTTGCTCTACATTCCCCAGCTGAGCCCCGCTCAGATATCACTATCAGCTTATTTACAGTAGGAGCCCCCACACCTGCTGTTGAGCAAATCCTACAGATGTTATGCAGTGGGAGGCATGATAAATCTGCTCATTGTTGCTGCTGTTGAGGAGCCTCTTTGCTCTGCTTGTCAGCAGACACATTGTTTGCTTGCTTGGTTAGTTGGAGCAGGAAGAAAGACCCTTTGTAAAGATAGCTGCGTACAGAGCAGCAGAGGGTGACTCCTCTGTCTCCATCTTTGTTTTATCTCTGAACACATTCAGGAAGGAGCCGAGGATTTCTACAAACTGTAACCTGACCCAGTCAGCTGTAATCTGATGTTTCGCTTCAGAAAACTGTTCTCTAAACGCTTCGAGACGAGTTATGAACGTTGGCAGGACAGCAGCAGCATCGTCATCTCGGCCTTTACTTTGAGAGATGAGCAGCTCCATCCTGAGATGTCAGAGGGAATTATTCCAGAGGAGTTTTGGCTGAAGCTTACAATGCTTCTGCAAATTCCTGTGTTATCATAATGGTGTCTGGCAGGACAGAGCAGTGCTGGGGTCCTTCAGTTACTTTGATAAGTGAAGGGAGTCTGGCTATCATCCTCAGAACTGATGACATAACTCTCATGATCCCAGCTGCACCTCATGTCAGTATGTAGCTGGTAATGCTACTGCTGATTTACTGAGAGGATTAATGAATGCTGCAGTTACAGTGGCTTGCAAAAGTATTCGGCCCCCTTGAACTTTTGCACATTTTGTCACATTACAGCCACAAACATGAATCAATTTTATTAGAATTCCGGGTCAAAGACCAATACAAAGTGGTGTACATGTGAGAAGTGGAACGAAAGTCATATATGATTCCAAACATTTTTTACAAATAAATAACTGAAAAGTGGGGTGTGCGTAATTATTCAGCCCCCTTTGGTCTGAGTGCAGTCAGTTGCCCATAGACATTGCCTGATGAGTGCTAATGACTAAATAGAGTGTACGTGTGTGTAATCTAATGTCAGTACAAATACAGCTGCCCTGTGACAGCCTCAGAGGTTGTCTAAGAGAATGTTGGGAGCAACAACACCATGAAGTCCAAAGAACACACCAGACAGGTCAGGGATAAAGTTATTGAGAAATTTAAAGCAGGCTTAGGCTACAAAAAGATTTCCCAAGCCTTGAACATCCCACGGAGCGCTGTTCAAGCGATCAATCAGAAATGGAAGGAGTACGGCACAACTGTAAACCTACCAAGACAAGGCCCTCCACCTAAACTCACAGGCCGAACAAGGAGAGCGCTGATCAGAAATGCAGCCAAGAGGCCCATGGTGACTCTGGATGAGCTGCAGAGATCTACAGCTCAGGTGGGGGCATCTGTCCATAGGACAACTATTAGTGGTGCACTGCACAAAGTTGGCCTTTATGGAAGAGTAGCAAGAAGAAATCCATTGTTAAAAGAAAACCATAAGAAGTCCCGTTTGCAGTTTGCCACAAGCCATGTGGGGGACACAGCAAACATGTGGAAGAAGGTGCTCTGGTCAGATGAGACCAAAATGGAACTTTTTGGCCAAAATGCAAAACGCTATGTGTGGCGGAAAACTAACACTGCACATCACTCTGAACACACCATCCCCACTGTCAAATATGGTGGTGGCAGCATCATGCTCTGGGGGTGCTTCTCTTCAGCAGGGACAGGGAAGCTGGTCAGAGTTGATGGGAAGATGGATGGAGCCAAATACAGGGAAATCTTGGAAGAAAACCTCTTGGAGTCTGCAAAAGACTTGAGACTGGGGCGGAGGTTCACCTTCCAGCAGGACAACGACCCTGAACATAAAGCCAGGGCAACAATGGAATGGTTTAAAACAAAACATATCCATGTGTTAGAATGGCCCAGTCAAAGTCCAGATCTAAATCCAATCGAGAATCTGTGGCAAGATCTGAAAACTGCTGTTCACAAACGCTGTCCATCTAATCTGACTGAGCTGGAGCTGTTTTGCAATGAAGAATGGGCAAGAATTTCAGTCTCTAGATGTGCAAAGCTGGTAGAGACATACCCTAAAAGACTGGCAGCTGGAAGTGCAGCAAAAAGTGGTTCTACAAAGTATTGACTCAGGGGGCTGAATAATTACGCACACCCCTCTTTTCAGTTATTTATTTGTAAAAAATGTTTGGAATCATGTATGATTTTCGTTCCACTTCTCACGTGTACACCACTTTGTATTGGTCTTTCACGTGGAATCCCAATAAAACTGATTCATGTTTGTGGCTGTAATGTGACAAAATGTGGAAAAGTTCAAGGGGGCCGAATACTTTTGCAAGCCACTGTATACTGTCTACAACACTTACAACATTTCAACAGTTTGTCAGCTGCGCTACAAGAGAAAACAGGACCTTGGATTTGTTTTATGCAAATGTAAAGGATTCATACATGTCCAAACCAAGACCTCCTCTGGGACAATCAGATCACAATCTTGTTTTTCTCTGTTCAGAATATAAACCCCTTGTTCAGAGGCAACCTGTGAAAAAACGAACTGTGAGAAAATGGTCACAGGAAGCTGAAGAAGCCGTGCAGGGTTGTTTTGCAACCACAGACTGGATGACTCTTTGCCAAGCACATGGAGAGGACATCAATGCCATGACTGAGTGTGTGACTGACTATATAAACTTCTGTGTGGACAACATCATCCCCACCAGAACAGTGAGATGCTTCCCTAATAACAAACCCTGGATCACCAGTGACCTGAAGGAACTGCTAAACAAGAAAAAATTAGCCTTCAGGGAGGGAAACAGGGAATTACTGAGGAGTATACAGAAGCAACTTAAGGTCAAGATCAGAGACAGCAAAGAGGCATACAGGAAGAAGCTGGAGAACAAACTACAGAGGAACAATATCCGAGATGTCTGGTCAGGAATGAGAAAGATCACAGGTTTTAAGGACAGGAAGGATTGGATAGATGGAAGTCTGGACAGAGCCAATGAACTGAACATATTCTTCAACAGGTTCAGTTCAGGAACTAGCTCAGCATCCCCCTCTCCTGTCCCCAGCCAAACAGACATCCCACTCTCCTCTGATCAACAGCTTTCCTGTTACACCTCAGATGTTTTATCCTTCACCTCAGCCATGGACTCTTCTAATTCCACAAGTTTGACTTCAACCAAGTCAGGAAATGCTGCTACCCCCTTTGCCTCCCCCTCCCACTTGTCTGTCTCCAAAAGTCAGGTGAAGAGGCAGCTGGAGAAACTGAACCGGAACAAGCCTGCAGGTCCAGATGGTGTCAGCCCCAGAGTCCTGAAGGCCTGCGCTGAGCAGCTCTGTGGGATTCTGCAACTCAGGAGAAGGTTCCAGTGTTGTGGAAGACATCCTGCCTTGTTCCAGTACCCAATAGAACTCACCCATCAGTCATCAATGACTATAGACCCGTTTCCCTGACATCCCACATCGCGAAGGTCCTGGAGAGACTCCTGTTGGCACCCCTGAGTAAGCAAACAAGAACGTATCAGGACCCACTGCAGTTTGTTTATCGCTGTGGAGTTGGAGTTGAAGATGCCAACATCCACCTACTTCAACCAACCCACTGTCATCTGGACAAAGCAGGCAGTACTGTGAGGATCATGTTCTTTGATTTCTCCAGTGCATTTAACACAATTCAGCCTGATTTGCTTTGTCAGAAACTCCTGAAGACACAGGTGGAGCCCTCAACAATCGCCTGGATCAATGACTACCTGACAAACAGACCACAGTTTGTGAGACTGAAGAATTGTGTGTCAAACCAGGTGGTCAGCAGCACAGGAGCACCACAGGGGACCGTACTCTCACCATTCTTTTTCACTCTGTACACCTCAGACTTACAGTACAAATCAGAGACCTGTCATCTGCAGAAATACTCAGATGACTCTGCAATTGTCGGGTGTATCAAAGATGGACAAGAAGCTGAATACAGAGAGCTGGTGGATCGCTTTGTGACATGGTGTGGAAACAATCGTCTCACCTTGAATGTGAACAAAACAAAGGAGATGATTGTAGATTTCAGAAGAAACAGGGATAAGTCAAACACTGTTTCCATCATGGGAGAAGAAGTGGAGATGGTTGAGGGGTATAAATACCTCGGAGTTCACCTTGACAACAGACTGGACTGGAGACTGAACAGTGAATCCGTCTATAAGAAGGGACAGAGCAGACTGTACTTCTTGAGGAAGCTTAGGTCCTTCAAGGTTTGCAGCAAGATGCTGCAGATCTTCTACAAGTCTGTTTAGAAGAGTGTAATCTCTTCAGCCATCATCTGTTGGGGTAGCAGCATCAGAGCCAGGGACTTAAATAGGCTAAACAACCTGTTAAAGAAGGCTGGTTCTGTTCTGGGGACAAATGTAGAACATCTGGAGATGATAATGCAAAGAAGGATTCTTCATAAAATCAAAAACATTATGGACAACCCTGAGCATCCTCTTCATGAGACATGAGACAACAGAGCGTCTTCAGTCGGAGGCTTCTTCAGTTTCGCTGCAATACAGACTGCTACAGGAAATCCTTCCTGCCCACAGCCATCATCATCTACAACAACTCCTTAAAGAATTAATTATATGAGCTATACCAATACTTAATTTCCCTCTGGGATCAATAAAGTATTTTTGAATTGAATTTGAATTGAATACAGCAGCTGACTGAATGCAGTTATTGGGTAGAGTTTAGCAGCCCAGCTGAATAGAAGTTTGCAGCCATAGATTAATGGCCAGAACTGACGAATAAAAAAAACAAAGAAACTTTATCATCACCATAGAAACCCACAAAAATATAATCATAATATTATAACTCCACATCACAAATTCACAATAGATGGGTGGCTTTTTTCTGCCAAATGGTGCTAAAGCTGCACCTCTTCCCTATAAATCCCATGTAATTCTTTTACACAGTATTATATAGATTTGATGTCATTTCGTTGAAACCAGAGACAGATTTCTACATGCATGGACAGCAAAGTTTTCATATCCATATTGGTATTTATAAATGTATGAAAAAGTGGCAACAACCGAGACATTAGTTGAAGAACCTTTGAAACATTTTCTTGTTTGGAACTTGACTTCCATTTTGGTTTTTGAATAATCACTGGAAGAAATCCTCTAACTATCTTAATTAAGTGAAAAAACATTTCCACAAGTCTACTGCTTCCTTTCTACCTTTATTCAAGAAAGATTCTGCACAGGAAAATCATATGCAGTCATGATATGAAAACTATGGCAGCAAAAGGTAATGATCTTGACATATAGTTAGCAAGTTACAAACAGCATGCATGTTTGGCAGCAGACTGTAGGCTAATTAACCCCGGCTTGTTATGCCTGCATGGGTTAATCTGTACAGAGCAGAACATAGATGTGTAATTTTTTGCATCATAAGCTTAGGTGTTTTTAAAATTATTTTTGCTTACGTCTGTGGATCAAAATTATTATGGTAAATTATTGTAATTGAAATGGATTTTTTTGCAGCAGGGATAATTGTTTCTTGTTTGTAGTAATGTTAACTCATGCTGTACATTTTGGCTTTTAATTTCATTTAATAAAAGGAAATTGTGATCATTCTCATGATGCTGTGAGAATCTGATCGCAACCCATGTTGCTGTTTCTGTCAGCTAAAATTCTACATTTATATGCAGGTCAGCTCGTTTAGGTTCAAACAGGAAAGAATCAAACTTTAGAGACAGCTAGAAATAAAAGTGAAGCAAAAATACAGTTTGGCTTTTAATATCCCAGAACAATGCCCAGATCTGAAATACTGGAAATCAGCACACCAGTTCAACAGCCTTTCATAAAGTGGACTGTTTTCACACAGGTTGGGGGTGAACTACAGGTTTAGTCTCTTATGACCCCAGGTTCTCCGCCCAGCTGTGCAGTCTGCCTGGCTCAGGGAGTCGTTAACCTTCCACAGCCACAGCTACGCCACCACAACAACAAGACCTATATTCTAACCAGGATCATAATCACCTCAGGAGGCAACATCTGAAGGACAGAAATGGTTCGCCTTACAGCAAATATCAGCATGTTAGAACTGATCAGCTACAGTTGTAGCATTAATTTTAACAACCATCAGTTCATAAATGCAACTAAAATAAATTAAGGAAGATTTTAATCAAAATATTAAAATGTTTGTTTTTGTCAGTCAGTTCTTCCAAACCAACAGATCTGCAGTCAGTCCTGACCACTGACCACCCATAGAGACGTAAAACCACCTGGGCTGTAAAAATAGCTGGCTTGTCACCGTCTGGTTACGACCCGTTGTAGATCCACAGTTTGACTCGAGGGCTTACAGACTGCCACATGTTCTGCTTCAAAACATGCTCAGACCGCCTTCTGCATTGGGAGCTGGACAGCTCACATGGGCTGCTGAAGCTTTTATAAATTGTGATGAAAATTGAGGGTCGTGCACAGGTGTAATGATACACAAAAACCACGGTTCAGTACATATTTGGGGTTTGCGAAGAACAGTTCGGTACATTTTTTCTTTTTGATCAGCATTAAACAAAGAACCTTTTTTCCTGAATTCATTCCTTTCAGTACCTGAAATTAATTAGATTTTCATTATGTTCTATAGCTTAAAAAAGTTTAAAGTATAGGTCTAGAGATTTGATTGGATTTTTTTTAAATAGTACAAGCAGACAGCCAAAGTTGAAAACGATATAACCACTTGAGAACAGTCAGTGTTGTTTAGAAATGTTTCAATAATACTTTGCCCATATTTGAGATTAAAACTTAAATCTTAAATAAAGCTTAAATTTCTGGATTTATTTTGATATTTCGACAGCCTAGTCTCCCAGCATTACGTGAATGCAGGATGGACAGATGTTCCGAAAATCCCTTCTCTTCAATGGGGATTCTACCAACGTGCGTTTCATCCAAAAAATGAAGAAGTTTGGGCTGATTGGATGCTACTGGTAGCCATGTTGGATGTCAGCTGGTTTTTCTCTAGTATCAGTGATGTTTACATTCAGCTTGACATTGTTTCAGGTGAGTCATTCAGATCAGTGCAGAGCTTGTTATGGACCTTATTGCTGTTGAAAGATGCATTCACTGACAAAGTTCTGGTTCGGTCCATCTTTCTTTTTCTACTGTAGCTACATGAGAAACCATTAATGTTCCCAAATAGCAGAGTTTAGTGATAGCTGGGAGTCCTTTCTGTTTTGGTGTCACTTTTTAAAGTTGTGCTGCTGGATGTTACACTGCGCTCTGAGTTCTGCAGATAAACATTCTGCATGTGTTCAGGTAGAAAATAGCTGGACTGAAAAAATCTGTTTCAAGAAAGAAAAAAAAAAGTCTGCTTGAGGCATTCTGCATGTTAACAGGAGAATACTGGGATGTATGTGTTTAGTGTGACCCACCGTGTTTTTGATGTGTGGGTTTTTTCTCTCTGGTGCTGAATCTAAATTCATGCTTTCATTCCAGGACTGAAACTCAGCAGGGTTCCAGATGTTTCAGAGATTATAGTGAAATATTAACAGGTGGTGTTGCTGATGTTTGTGGAATGAGCTGAGGATTACCAACCTTCTCAATGTTAGACTGTTGCAGCAGGAGATGCTGATGCAGCTGTTGGGATATTTTTACAGTAGCTCTGAGGTTTTTGAGCCAAGACTGTAATAACATTTAGCTTCAAAATCCAGTTAAATGTAATAACTACAGGTGATGATGATATTGGCAATAAAAGACATGTATGGTGTCCTGGTCTGTGGGGGTCTTGGTGTGTTTTTGTCTTAAATCCACTTGTACGCAAGTCCACCGTCACAAGGTAGTACCTCATTTTCTGGATGTTTAACATTGGTGGGTTAACTTCTACCCCCTGTTAGAAAACAGCAAAGATGAGTGAAAGCTTTGCTTGTCTTTTTAATATCAAGGTATAAAAACAGAGACAAACAAAAAATATAAATTAAAAGTTGATGTGATTTTGTGGAAAATAAAAACTAGTTGTGATGCTGAAAAATGGGAATGAAGAACTGTTTTGTTTGCCCTGTATAGTCATTTTTAAGAGAGAGTTGGTGGAGTTTCCTTTTATGCCCCATCCAACACCTCCTTCCTTTGTACAAATGCTTTCTCCATCTGTGTTATTTATCTTATGTCTTGTCCACACGTAGCCGGGTATCTCACAAAACGAAGATACGGTTTGGCCGTCATCCACACAAAAAAGCAGATTTACGCCATCGAAATCTAATCTTTTAAAAACTCCAGCCAAAGTGAAGATTTACATTTTCTCCGTTCTGTTTGCATGTGGACAGAAATAGTCTGAGTTTTCAGCTCCGCAACGTCACTTTCCACGACAAAAATGCACCAACATCACTTGTGCGACCTGTGTTTACACTCAGAAACAGCATTTATGCCCTCAGATGTGTTGGTATCGTCGATTGTCCAAGCACATTTTGCTTGCTCATTTTTACAATCTCTATTACTGCTCTATGTAGAAGTTAGAATAAAGAAAGTTACTCTGAGTGAGTAGGATTTGGGGAACTGCTGCCCCCTACAGGTTTGGCATGTCTATGAATGTGCTTAACAAGGCACTGCAGTTAGGTGTGGATGGAGATTTTTTTTTTAAATGAGGTGGTGAGATTATTCATTTAAAACAAAAACCTGGTTACATGTGTACATGGTCTTATGTCCTATGTTCACACTGCAGGTAAAAGGACATCAAATCCAATATTTTTGCTAATAGGGGGCCTAAGTCTCCTCCCATTCCTGACCTGACCGAAAAAAAATCAAGTCAATGGAGCGATAAATGTTATTTTTTGGTCCCCTTTGCCTATGCCCTGAATCTCACATTTGCTGTACATCAATTTAAATGATTACTAATGATGTGCATTTCAAGTGTGTTTGTAAATCTGATTTCTGATGCTTGTAAGAATTTGTAATTAAAATTACTACAAATCATGTATGAGCTCACCTTAGCTAGCATTAGGTAGCACTTGAAATACTCACTGATCCCTTGTAGAGCTTGTTCCTCATCCCGCACTATTTCTCCCCCTGCATAGCTGCCACTTTCCACATGTCCAGATTTATAATGGCTTTCTCCACGTTTAACGCTCCCTGCTTTGTCCTGGAAGAAGGATGCGAGGCTGGCTAAACTCACGGTCTTTTTTCCTTCTTCACTTGTAGTCCACTACATGTTTTCACACAAAACCTAAAATAACCTTTGCCGCCTGTTGAAAATTTGCACTCTTGGCATCAAAATGTGTCTTTAAAATTCAATAATGTTGATGTTAAATCAATGGAATATTTCAAACGAGATCAGAAAACAACTTATCGCTCCAATGACTAATTCATTTCTTGGGCAGCAGGGGTCCCATGGACCTGAAGTAGATGGGGGTGACTTAGGCTAAACATGTACGATCCATATCTGATTTTATTCTGACAGTCTTAAAGAGGCTATATGCAACTTTTCCCCCAAAATAAACGTAACAATAGCCTTTTTATTTGACCATTTATGACTCAAACATCTCCTGATGACCATACTGACACCTTGTCAGCTCACAGTGGGTGCACCTATAAGCCTGTATCCAATTTTTTATATTTTCTGTGGGGTCCGATTTTCCCGCGCTGTCTGCGGATGTGACATCAAGCGCGTTCATGTTAAATGTTTCAGATCACTCTGCCACCAACACTAGTCAGCACTCGCAAGCAGTTAAATGGATTGTGCGAATACACAGAAGAGACCAAGGACAACTCTGACACCAACAGTAACTCCACATAAGACTAAGAAAGTTAAACCCCTGACAAGTGCCCGAAAAAGATACAAGATAGAGAGCGACCGGCGTAGGAGCGCGCGCTGTGAGAGCGAGCAGAAAGGAAGAGCAGTTCCGTTTTTGGCCACATGGGGTCAGTCGTGAGTTTAAATTTCTGAAAATTGCATAAAGAACACAAATCCAGTTTTTTCAAATCCGACCCAGGTCACTTTCATATGTGGTACTAAATCGGATACATATCTGATGTTCTTGAAAGCGACTTCATTAGCATTAAATCTGTCTAGTACATCCCTGACACAGGACAGACATACTAATCTGCACAGGAGGAGGTAAACGCTCGAACAGACATGGTGGATACTGGAGACGAAGTCACTCAATAGACAAAAGTGAGGTTTTGGACCTGATTAGTGAAACTTTAGTTAGGAACTGACAAACTTCTGGACAAACACTAACATCTGTTGCCACTATTTTCTCTTCCGTAAACAGAGAGTGTTGTGTGTGTCTTCTTCTGCACATGCGGGCTGCTTTAGGGCCGTGAACCGCTCAAACTTGAGCGTGTTTTGCTGTCCCATTTCAGTTATAGTGTGAACAAGCAAAAAAAAAATAATTTCATAAAATTGTGCTTTAAGACCTGCAGTGTGAACGTAGCCTTAGTGCTTAGTTAACTGTTCCAGCCTGAGTGCCATGTTCTTTTATATCTCAGCTCTCCCTGGCCCCTTTTAGCCCCTGTATGAAGGGTGTGTTTTACCTCCAGCCCTTGAGGCACAGTTGAGCATTTTTCTCATGCAGTTTGAACCCGAGGCATCAACAGAAGACGGCAGGTCAATCCACCTACTCCTTAAACCACTCTGAAACCACCAGTTTCAGCCTGGAATGTGAGATGAATCTGAGGGGAAATGGCAGATGGATGTTCTCAGACAGAAACCAGGCTTTAGGATGAGTGGGGGACAGGCTGGGAGGGGGTGGACTGTCTCTAATGATATGTTGTTGAGCTCAGTCAAACACACAGACTGGAAATCAGCTGAGTCAGCATGTGCAGACAATTACAGGACAGAATATCTGTTTGTGGCGTTTGCAAGGGATGAGCGCATCCAGATCAGGGTAACACCTGTGCAGCCGGCGCTGATTGCATGAACAGGATTGAAGGGACATAAGAAGACTGTGTCAAAATAGCAAGACATCAGATAACACAGTTGAGTTAGTCGGATGACTTCAGTGTGTAATTAAAGGCAACCTGCTCTCCTTCTCAGTGTCTGCTGCTGCTTCACAAGAACAGACATGTCCTGAAATCCCATGTCAGAGAGTCAAGAAAATCTCAAACTTTTTGGCTTTACGAGTAATTCCTTTTTAAAATTCTGCTGGAAAGTAGTTTTCAGAGCCTTAGCTTTTGCTCTAAATCTGCCAGATTGATGATCAGATTTATTAGAAGATAATTTTTTTAAGTTTTCTGATTTGCTGGCTTTGAATTTCTTTCATCAAAATGCGAAAAAGTAATTATCTTCTTTTAACTTCCCTGTCCTGTACCAGAAATAGAATATAAACATCCTTCATTGTCCCACAGGGAGAAAACTCAGGTGTAACAGCAGCAAAGTGACACTGGAAGCATGCAGATTCACACAAGAAAAAAAAGAAGAAAAAACTGAAGAATAATATAATATACATCAAGGGGGAAAATTAAAAAGCTAAAACACTGAGCAGTTATTAAAAAAACATACTTATATCCAAGGAATGTGCAATTGAGCAGGATAATTTAAAATGTTTTGCTGAATGTGTCTGTATTTGTGTATTAAAAACAAATCATTTATAAGAAGTGAAAATAAAATTGTTCAAACAGAGATTTGCAAATGGTATTTGAAATGAGAGTGGGTTCAAATGGGTTCAATGTAGTAAAAGTGACAAACTGGAGGCCCCTGATAGAGCTTTACATGAACCCAGTGGTCTTGGACATAGCAACTCAAAGTTTTCCTGTGATCTTTGGCTCCTATATATCAAAACATTTGGTTTATGTTGTTATTAAAGGAAAACTTGTTTTTTAAGTGAGGTTTTGTCATGTTGTGGTTTTGTGAAGGACCCAAGCACAGAGAGACATTTGTGACAAAATAAAGAAGTCTTTTGTTTAAAAAAAAAAATACAAATGAAACTTACAAAAAATGTCAGAGGAGAACAGAGCGTGGCACATAGGTAGAGTAACAGGCAACCAATAGGGAGGCAGTAAAGAATCCAACAGGGAATGGCAGAAAATGAGGAGCTTAAATACTGTGGAGCTAGATTACTGACAAGATGGAGGTGGTTGATCACCACCTGTGGGAGAGAAGACAAACTGGGATATATGAATGACAACACAGTAGGAGCTGAACATGGACTCAACTGACCTGGAACCAAAAGGGGAAAACTTGATAAATAATCGAAGAGAAATAAATACAAAAATATAAGGAACAGAACACAAGAATAAGCTAGTAAACTAAATAAAAAGAATGAACATATATGTCAAGACCTTAAAGACTATACTAATGAGCTGAATATGGCAAGACCTGTTGAGCAACAATAAATGCAGGAAGACCTAAGAAAGTAAATAAACAATAAGGAAATGATCTAAACAGAAAAATAAATGAAACCTAAAAACTCAAACACCCAAGGATAGAAGGCTATAGCTAACTGCTAGTCCTTCAGGGACCAGGACCAAAACAGACTTCCACTATCTTAAAGCAAATTCACTCTATTATTCATAGTTTGTCATAGGTTTGTTTCCTTCTTCTATAATTGGACTTCCTGGGAAGCTGTGCATCAGGGGAAAGAGCCATTGTTTAGCAGCTGGTGCTTCAATTCCAGCTTCCCAAACCACACTTTAAAGTGTCAACAGGCTATAAAATCCATATGAAACACATTCAACCTTCTGGTATTAATGTGACGCAAAAAATGTCAAAGGGTGTGAATACTATTTGCTCCAGAGTAAAAGAGCTTTAAGGCAATATATCTACCTCTGAAAATGACAACCTTACATCTCTCTGAGACTGGAGTGTTGTATCTGAAACTATCTTTGCCGTGCCTGTTAATCACTGGACATCATGGCTTAGTCAACAGACAGTAAACACTCATTTGTGCCACTGTATAGACAAACACATGATGAATACTTCACACAATATGACCGGTGAGGTCACTAGAAAAAACATCGGCCTGCCAAAGTACCAACCTAAAATACACAGCTGTTTTCTTTTTCCAGTCATTGGGCAAAAACAGGAAACAGGACTTTAGTGGGTTGCACAGAATGAGCAGCACGTGGCAGACTCAGCAAAACATCAAGAGAAAGAGAAAAAGAACGATTTTTTTTCTGTCCCATATCTGCTGTTTACATTAGACTATGAGTTTATGATTTTGGAATCCACAGAGGAGGAAAATAATGAATTTACTTGCGTTACTGTATTTTCGTAGATTTTTTGTGTAATTGTACTTTTTAAAGTCATTTTTAACGTCTGTAATTTTACTTTTACTTAAGTAAGTTTTTTTAAATTACTATTGTACTTTGCTACATTTTCAAATATATCTGTTACTGAGTTTAAAAAAATCGAATTACTCATCCACATAATAAATGTATGGAAGAGCTTAATGAATAACAAAGAAGGAGCCATAAACTTTTAAAAGTACAAAATGATATTAATAAAAAATGTAAAAACTATAAATGAAATACAACAGAAATAAATTCTTCTTCTCTTTCGGCTTTTCCCTTCAGGGGTCGCCACAGTGAATCATCTGTCTCCATTTAGTCCCATTCTTTCCATCCTCTACCCTTGGACCAACTAACTTCATGTCTTCTTTCACCAGATCCATACATTTCTGTTTTGGTCTTCCTCTCAGCCTCCTGCCAAATGGCTCCATCCTCAGCATCCTTCTACAGACATAATCATAGTATCTCCTCTGAACATGTCGGAACCATCTAAATCTGGCCTCTCTGACTTTATCTCCCCATCTAACAGTCTCTTAGCTTCTGTGCAGCTTCAGAATATCTGGCAGATGTTGTAGACCTTGGTGACCCGTCTCACAGATGTTCCATGGATGACTTCAGTTGCTGTCTTCTGGAGAACATCTGCAGTGACACCAATGTCTATTTGACACTTCCACTGCCTAAGCATGCAGTAAAAAGAAGACCAGTACAGAGTGTCAATATAAAGGGAATGTTGTAATGTTGTTGTTTTTCAGATCTGTTACAATTCTCCTCATGCCTATATATTGTGATTTTTAAAACTGAATTTAACAGTAGAAAAACTGTCGCAGCATTCTAAACCCTCCAACCTGTTTCATACTTTAACACATCCAGTTTTTTTACTAGATCTAGTTGATCCACTGGAAAGAAGGAGGTGAAAACAGCCACAAACTACCAGTCATGCTTTTAATTTTACCACAAAAATTCCTGTCATCATTAATGGTTCCATTCAATTTCTAAAAATAAAAAAATCGACACATTGCTTTTGAACATTGATACAATATCGTGACATAAAATATAGAGATATATCGGCGTAGCCTAAGGAATATTCTTACATCCCTATTATTTCCTGTTCTCGTGATTTGTATAAATGCTGTTTTTGTGTTGAGCCAAATGAATCAAAACCTAATCCTAGAGAGTGTGATGGTTGTAGAGTCTAACAGCTGCTGGGAAGAAGGACCTACGATACGGGTGAAATCCGTGCTCATTCGACGGGGGTAAGCCGTATTGCGTCATTTCCTGTTGTCACTGTTGTGCTCCCTGTAAGCTGTTTGGTGTTCAGACTCTCTTGAATTGATCTTATTTTCTCTGTGCTGAGGCCTTTCTAAGATATTTTAACACACAAGCACACTAAAACACACGTTTTGTGGTGGTGTACTTTAGGTTTTGGGAACTTTTCTTGGGGTGGTAAGGTCTCGCTAGCTCAGTTAGCTTAGCTTCTTTGCGGCTATGGCTACTCTTCTTTCTCCTGTCTCTAACTCTTCTCTTCTCTCTTGCTCTCTCTGTCAGATGTTTAGTTACTTCCCTGCCTCCTTTAGTGATAATGGTAACTGTAATAAATGTAATATTTTTGTCGCTTTGGGTGCGAGGGTATCAGAATTAGAAGCACGGATCCGCGCTGTTGAAAAACCAGCTGATAGCCGAAGCCCATTAGCCAGCGCGGAGCCAACAAGGATAGAACCCCCTAGCCGTCCTCCGGTAGAGCCCGCGCAGCCGGGATCTGAGGCCGGCTGGGTTACTGTACGTAGGAAGCATAGTTCTAGGACCCAGCCCACGGGCCACCACCAACCGGTCCGCGTTTCTAACAGATTTTCCCCGTTCAGTGACACACCCGCTGAGAAGCCGACCCTAGTAATTGGCAGCTCCATAGTCAGAAACGTGGCATTAGAGACACCATTGACCATAGTCAAATGCTTGCCAGGGGCCAGAACGGGAGACATCAAATCCTACCTGAAACTGCTGGCTAAAGATAAGCGTAAATACAGTAAGATTGTTATTCACGCTGGCGGTAATGACACCCGGTTACGCCAATCGGAGGTCACTAAAATTAGTGTTGCTTCGGTGTGTAAGTTTGCCAAAACAATGTCCGACTCGGTAATCTTTTCTGGTCCCCTGCCTGATCGGAGCAGTGACGACATGTTTAGCCGCATGCTGTCATTCCATCAATGGTTGTCTGGGTGGCGTCCTGCAAACAATGTGGGCTACATTGATAACTGGAGAACATTTTGGGGAAAACCTGGTCTGATCCGGAGAGACGGCATCCATCCCACTTTGGATGGAGCAACTCTTCTTTCTAGGAATATGGCCGAATTTATTAGTCCTCCAAAACACTGACAACCCAGGGTCCAGACCAGGAAGCAGAGTCGTAGTTTAACCCACCTCTCTGCTGCTTCTGTACTGTTGCCCACCCATTACCCTATAGAAACAGTGTCTTGCCCACGGCCAAAATAAATGGATTAAAAGTTAAGCCAACAAAAGCAAATTATGGAAATCTCATAAAAATAAATACAACTTTGAATGCACAGAAAAATAAATCTATTAAATGTGGTTTATTAAACATAAGATCTCTTTCCTCAAAGACTTTGTTAGTAAATGACTTGATTTGTGATAATCACATTGGTTTCCTTTGTCTCACAGAAACCTGGTTGCAGCAGGAGGATTATGTCAGCATAAATGAGTGAACTCCTTCCAGTCATTTAAATTTTCACATTCCTAGAAGTACTGGGCGAGGGGGAGGAGTTGCAACCATTTTTCGTTCTGATTTACTAATTAGTCCCAGACCAATTGATAGCTACAGTTCTTTTGAACATCTAACCCTTAATTTTCCTCATCCAAGTTGCAAAACATTAAGACCATTTTTGTTTGTGGATTTGTATCGTCCACCAGGCCCTTACTCTCAATTTGCCTTTAATGCTATTTGGCTTTACTCAAAAAGTACAGGGATCGACCCACTCGGGTAAACACACTTTGGACCTTGTACTGACATACGGTATTGAGTGTGAGGAAATAACAGTCCACCCACATAACCCGGTCCTGACTGACCACTTCTTAATAACTTTTGGATTTACTTTAACTGACCATCTTAAATCTGAAAGAAAATTTAATTATAGTAGAGCTTTATCAGACAATGCTGTAACAATTTTTAAAGAATCTGTTCCATTCTTACTTTCCTTAGTGTCTCAGGGTAACACAGTGGATGGCAGCAATTCTATCTCTAACCCTTCAGAAATTGATGATCTGGTTCACAGCGTTACGTCCTCATTGCGTTTGGCATTAGATAGTGTAGCCCCCTTAAAAAAGAAAGTGGCTAGCCATAGGAGGCTGACTCCTTGGTTCAACGCAGAGTTGCGTACTTTAAAGCAGAATACTAGGAAGTTGGACAGAAAAGGGCGCTCTACGTGCCTAGAGGATTCCTATTTAACCTGGAATAACAGTCTACTGCTGTATAAAAAGACCCTTTGACAAGCTAGAACAGGATATTTTTCATCATTGATAGAGGCGAATAAAAACAATCCTAGGTTTCTGTTTAGTACAGTTGCCAAACTTACACAGAGTCATAGCTCTGTTGAGCCAACTATTCCCCCAACTCTTAGCAGTGATGATTTTATGGGATTCTTCATAAATAAAATTAATTCTATTAAAAATAAAATCATTGGCATCCTCCCAAACATGATTACTTCTTCCTCAGTAAATGAGGCAGTATCGGAAAGAACTGTAGAACCTCAGTTGTGCTTAGGCTGTTTTGATTCAGTCGAGCTTTTGGAATTATCAAAAATATTAGCCTCATCTAAACCTTCAACTTGTATGTTGGACCCAATTCCAACCAAATTATTTAAAGAAGTGTTCCATTTGGTTCCTGGCCCCATTTTGGATATGATGAATCTATCCTTAGTAAACGGATAGGTACCACAGGAATTTAAAATAGCTGTAATTAAAACTTTACTCAAGAAACCTTCCCTTGATCAAGATGACTTGGTGAATTACTGACCTATATCTAACCTTCCTTTCTTATCCAAAGTCCTTGAGAAAATTGTTGCTAATCAAGTCTGTGAGCATCTAAACAGTAACGAGCTGTTTGAAGAGTTTCAGTCAGGTTCTAGAGCTCATCATAGCACTGAAACAGCACTGGTGAAGGTTACTAATGATATTCTCATGGCCTCAGATAATGGACTTGTGTCTGTTCTGGTTTTGGCAGCAAGAGTTCTGATGAATATTAAAAAGAGAGATCACATTTCTCCTGTTTTAGCGTCCCTTCATTGGCTCCCTGTTAAATCCAGAATAGAATTTAAGATCCTTCTTCTTACATACAAAGCCCTTAATAATCAAGCTCCATCATACATCAGAGATCTAATTGTTCCATATGTTCCTAACAGAGCCCTTCGCTCTCAGACTGCAGGTTTACTTGTAGTTCCTAGGATTTCTAAAAGTAGAATTGGAGGCAGATCTTTTAGTTATCAGGCTCCTCTCCTGTGGAACCAGCTCCCAGCTTTAGTCCGTGAGGCAGACACTCTGTTAACTTTCAAGGCCAGGCTTAAAACTTTCCTTTTAATAAAGCTTATAGTTAGAGTGGCTAAGGTCATCCTGAGCTATCTCTGTAGTTATGCTGCTATAGGCTTAGACTGCTGGAGGACAGACTTAACAATTTTCTTCACTCTGCTACTTCCTTTTCCCCTACTACTCTCCAGTTGTATTACAGTACATTCTGTTATTTCGACTGTTAACTTTGTTTTCTCTCAGTGTTTTTCTCTCCATAGAAGATATACCTGGTCTGGTATCCTGCTTGGCTGAAATGCCCTGTTGGACGGGGGGCATCGACTGGGATGATCCTCCCAGTAACTGAACATCCACTGTGTCCTGTTATTAACTTTTTACTTTCTGTAACATAGAAAGTTCTCTTTTATCAGATCTTCTGTTCCTTCTGTGTTTCTGCTCTGTCTTCTCAAACCCCCAGGCCGTCGTGGCAGATGGCCGCTCCTACTGAGCCTGGTTCTGTTGGAGGTTTCTTCCTGTTAAAGGGGAGTTTTTCCTCTCCACCGTCGCTACATGCTTGCTCAGTATGAGGGATTGCTGAAGGATTGCTGTGGTTGGAAAGTCTGCATCAATGAGGCCCAACCTCACGCCAATGACTGACGCAATCTGCTGGGATTCCTTAAATAGGAAACTTTTTAACTGACTGGAATGTTTGTATAAATGTATTGAAATGACTTCTTGTTAAGTGCCTTGAGATGACATCTGTTGTGAATTGGCGCTGTATAAATAAACTGAATTGAATTCAATTGAATTGAATTGAATTGATGGTTCAGGGTCCATCAGGAACTGATACTGCACAACCAAACCCTGTACTTTGGGCGGGCCTTTTCCATTTCAGCCAAGGCATATCAACATTAGAGTATTTTTTTTTCTCAAACTGATGGTGTATCATTTTGTGATTTCAGATGAAAATATCCTGAGAATAAAAGTAAATTAGATTTTCATCCTTTCATTTCCACAGCCTAAAGTTTCCCTGTGCCCTCTCTGAGCAAGCATGCTACATGGTCTACAGGCCAACATAAAGTTTCTGTTGACCACTCTTTATTCTATGGATTGTGGAATGTATTTACTGCATGCTCTTAGTTTGCTTTTATTGTTAAAAGTCATCAGTGGACCTTTGGGCATCAACTGATCTTTCCCAATCATTGCTGAATAAATGACAACAGAATAAAGATTTCAGCTTCAGGGTATAGAAGACTTGTGAGAGTCAAAACCTTAGTGTGAAAGTTACAAATTACAGCATGTATGCTGCCTTTTGTACAAATGACTTGTAGAAATGAGCCAGAGGAGGTTAGAGCAAGAAAACCCCAAATACCAGATGACTACTATAATCATCTATAATCTATAATCATTTTGTGTGTGTATACCTGATATTGCTGCCAAACCTTTTGCCTGTAGTGTAGGTGGAAGTCTAGATCACAGCTGGACCATCAGGTAAATACAGTTACAAACTAGACCATCAGACTGGAAGAAATGGGAATAAGGCCAGTGCTTAGGTTTTACTCAAGCATCTAAACAATATGTGGTACTTGTTACACTTAAAGTCACAAATCCATCTGTACCAGCATTGCAAATGTTGTCATGATGGATGATATATCCATAATTCTCTTGTATTTCATTTTGTCCCTGAGTACGTTAAAAATGAATTAAGGCTGACCTTTAACCAGGAATAATCTATGATAACTGTTAACTGCTAGAAATCTGAACATGTATGTTCAGGCGATGCTTTGGAAGATGCTTTAAGATAGAGAGAACCCTGTGGAATCTTCCCTGAAGTCACACTGGAACTGTTTTTATTCCTTCAAAAAAGTGACATGGTAACATAACCAGTATTTGCTTTATCTAAATTGGATGACTGAATGATTTGTTTGTTCATATTTGCTGTAAAAAGCAAAATCAGCATTAATTTCCTGATGTTTTTGATGTTCAGTTTTTCTTGCTGGTTGTTGTGGTAAACAAAAACACCTCTGAGATTTTTATTAATAAATTCTAGAATATATTAACTATTACTATTTGATAACATTACATATTGTCACAATTTTGGATTGTTTTTGCGATTTTGGTTGTTTTATTACTCTAGATTCTCCTGTGTCTCCACTTTAAGTTTTCATTTGTGCTTTAGTTTAAATGTTTCTACTTAGGTCTTGTCAGTTGTTGTCCATATTCGGGTTTTTGCGTGTGTTTACATGGCCGTGCGTAACCGGGTTATTGCTAATATTCTAGTTTTGAACGGGTTATTGGCTGCATGTAAACACAGCCATTGTATTTTAGAGTTTCTTTCTGCTTGTTGTTTTTTAACCTGTCCTGACTTGTTTTTCTCCTGCCACTCTACCTCCTGTCCCAGCAGTGACTTATTTCTGATCTCCGGCGTCTGCCTGCTCTCTCTCCCACCTGCATCCATTTAGTCTTGATTATCTCCTCTGGTTTCTGCGCCACTCTTCACTCCTCCATAGTATACTTAAGCTCCCTGATCTCATCTCCTGGATTCTCTCTTTTCCCTCTTTACCCTTGTCATTATGTCCTTTTGGGCACCTGCCGAGTCATATTTGTAAGTTTGTTCTTATTAGTGAAGTAATTTCACTTTAACATTAGTCTGCGTTGTCTTCATCCACTACACCATGTCACATATTTAGTCAAATGACTTGTTTAAGACTAAATTTATAGTTCAGGACTTTGACTCGACTTGGGACTTAAATGTCTTTACTTGGGACATGTCTTAAGACTTGTGGTAGATACATTTTTGTAGTGTTTAGTGTATAAAATGCAGAGAAATGCCAAGTTGTCAATTTGTGGAATTAGTTATTCTGCTTGTTGAGAACATTTAACTAATCCCAATGGTTTCTCAGACTAGAACTGGAACACAGTTATGGAGGCTGGGACTCTGAGATCTATGTTCAGACTCTTGGAACACAAAGTTCCTATCACCCAACCAGGATTACTTGGTGCCTAAAGCAGTGAGATGTGAAGCCAACCAAATCAGTGTATTTTGTGGTGTTTTTTAGTTATTTCAATGAACAAATCAAATCATAAAACACATGCGATCCCATTGGAAGAGGTTCTGTTTACTTGGAGCAGAAATAATGATTTTTTTCTGCTGTCTCTGTGTAACAGGGAAAGGAGACCGGAACGCGGTTCTGGACAGTGATGTTGTGCTGACGAAAATGAAGCTCTTTAACAACTTCAATGAGAGGCTCCTGATGGCAGAAGATTCTGCCTCCACTATCTCCACAACATCAGTTTCCGACCAAGACATGCTGGACCCAAGCAAGGCCTCCGAGACAAACTCCCAGCTTGAAGATAAGACTCGGGTGGAGTCTGGATCTGAATACCTGCCAGCCATCTTCTCAGACTCTAGACTCTCCAGGTTGTACAAGTTTGAATCAGAGGACTCTGGAGTGGAGCTTCCCAGTGGAGCGAACTCTCCGTCCACCCCGATAGGCTCAGAAAAGAGCTTTGTGGTCCACAGTCGAGAGTCATCCTGTGATTCCTGTAACCTAGATTCAGACTCTACCTCCTCCCCCAATGTACTAGTTACAAATAACCAGAACTCCAACATTAAGGAGGCAAAATGCTTTGAAAACAGCATGAATACAACTGTGGATACCCAAGATAATGTGTTCACTGGCAGAGAAGAATTTGACCCTTCAGCTTTAACAGTAAAACTGTACATATGTGAAGAAATGGACCAGAGTCGGGCTTCAGGAATCACCTCTGAAGATGTTAGGGAGAAATCAGAACGATGTGATGAGATGATCTCTTCAAAGGATGAAAATAGCTCAAAGAGCATAAAGCTGGCAGGGGAATCCTTAGCAACACAATGTAAGGACAACACAGGTGTAGACATAAAGAAAGAGTCTATAAGGAGAAGTGACACCAGGGACAGTCTAGAGGACTACATGGAAAAATGCTGCAAACTCAGTGAGGTAAGAAATCCATCCATCCATCCATCCATCCATCCATCCATCCATCCATCCATCCATCCATCCATCCATCCATCTGCATGCAGGGTTCTTTGTGGGGATGCTTGTTCTCTGGATATCTGGGTTGATCTGTGGGAGAGCACCTGGCAGCTGTTGAAGTTGCAGAGTCATGTTCGACTGTTTGATGTTTCTGAAAACATCCCAGTTAGGCTTTGAGGATGTCTTTCATTACCAGCAGCTATTTCAGAAAGAATGTGACCAAATGTTCTGCATGAATCCCCTTTGTTGTTTTACAGAGGAGAAGGACAGTTTGGAGAAGGATTATTCCAAGAAGGTGTAGAACATTTGAGTGACAAAGGCTTATTAGTTATCATCTGTTCAGTGCAAATGTGTTCACACACCTTGAACCTTTACACGTTTTTACATCTTGCCACAAGCCTTAATATGTTTAACAGGATTTTATGTGATAGACCAATAAAAAGTAGTGACATGTTAGAATCAATGCCAAGTTTGAAGGCACATCTTCCCTACACATTAATCAAACTAAAACATGAGAGCCTATGAGTCTTTCAGACAGCTAGTTAGCTGTGCATGATGCAGCACTTTCATGAGATTTCTGAGGTACTAGAGATCTGATGAAGTGAGACTGTTGATAATCAGCAGGCCTTTCCCAATCTGGACCCTCCTTGTTTTCCATGCCCAGAGCTTGGCAGCCTATCTTAGTGTATCCAGTAGGTGTTGAATATCTCAAATTACTCACATATTTACAAAGATAAAGCTTCTTTGATAGCTTCCAGGGGCCCTGGAAAGGCACTGGCCTGGGACAGTTGCTGTTAGGGGTCTATGGAAAAAGACTGGTGTAGAAGGTCAAGTGCCTCCCACCACCATCACATGTATTCATAGTTAATAATAAAAAAGGTAAACTAAGCACTTTCTATGTTCAGTAATCTAGGCTTTCTCTTCAACTAGCTTCTCAGAATAGGAGTGAATAGATTATATAACCACCGCAAGCATCACAATTCAAAAGCTGGACACATTACTGAGTGCATAGTTTTCATATTTTCACTACCAGGCAGCAACAGTGATCATATGGACCTGTTCATCTCACTCTTGGCATTCATTGTCATTGTGGTTGGTTTGAACTTAGTTTAAGGGCGGCTTTTTATTGACTTGTTAACCTCCCAGACTAAAAAATGAAGAAGACACTTTCCAGCTGGGAACCACACATGTTCTTTAACACATATTCTTCTGTGTGTGTTTCGGAACAGCTAATATGGAATGGGGGCATTGATGTTGGGTTGTGAATGGGGGTGGAGCAAGCAGTGCTCTGTTCTAACCAACAGCACTACTGTCAGTGGTTCTGCTGGCTAAAGTGGGATCTTCAGGATTTATGGATACATATAGTTGAGTATCATCAGCATAACTGTGGAAATTTATCCCATGCTGTCTGATGATTTTACCAATTGGAAGAATATATATAATAAAAAGAATTGGTCCAAGCACAGAACCCTGTGTTACTCCATAAGTAATCCTTGAGTGTAAAGAAGTCCTAAAGAAATAAATCATCTATCTTAAAGTATTAAGATCAGGAGTCATGCTAGACTTTTTTGTTGTCCGTCATTTCGACTGACGGCCAAAAAATCTGGTCATAATCTAATTTTACCCGTCAATTTTTAAAATAATAACATATTCAATAGTAGACTATTTATATTTTTATTTTAATTAATAGCCAGACTGAACAAGCTGAACAGAAAATTACATGAAATTAAATGATTGTACTTAAAATACAAACAGTTCACCTGCTGTGGCCTGAACACAGTCTCATAACTCCCTCCTGCTCCACATGGAACTGAAATGCTCACACACTTGTACAGAACCAAATGTTTCAAGGTGAATTGCTACAAAGGTTATAGCCATGAGTCTTTTTTAGTTTTTTTTAGCAATATTCCTACCCAATTATCCTTATGGGGTCATGGGGGGACTGGTCTTATAACTAAGGGCAATTCAGAGAGATCTATTGTCTCGTGGTGCGCATGCGTCAGCGTCAGTCAGCCCGCTAAGACCGGCTCCCTATCAAGCACGGTTTTTAACTGGTTTTAAACCTTTTAAAGACCGGTTTGAACGGATTTTTAAACACCATTGACTTATTAATAACCAGGACGTTTTTTACCGGATCGTTTTAATCGGTGGGAAGCACGGATTACTTCACCCCCCACCATGCCTCCACTCACCTGCAGTCCTGGGTGTGATGGCTGCACAAAACTTAGCCAGAGGGTTCTGGAGCTGGAGCAGAGGATCTCAACACTCCACCAAATCCAGGACCATGAGCGCGACGTGGACATCATCTTGGCGGACACCATTCTCTGCCAGCCCGGCGAAGCTGTGGGGGAAGGATCCATCGCTGGGCCTCCAGGCGGACTCGGGGTGCCAAACGCCCGCGTAACATCTGCAGCAGATGAGGACCGCTGGTTCCAGCAGGGGGCTAAACAAAAAGCCCCCATCAGCTCCACTCCGGTGCTCCAGGGTGCCCAGTTAACGGTTGGGAGGCGCTTGGAGCAGCTGCCACCGCTCTCCTCCAACCTGCCTGCCTCTATCAAACCATTTCAGCGCCCTGGATGCGGATTTCCCTCCTCTGACAGCCCCTGGTCGCCGTAGCTTCGTAGGAGCGCCGCCTAATCCCTCCCAGCAGCCAGAGCAACAGCCGGACTCCCGCAGCCCCCCACGTCGCGCCAAACCCCGGGCTGCAGCCAGAACTCGCCGAGGAGTGCTCCACTTCACCTCGAACCCACGGAACGAGCCCTCGGCACCGATTTAACATCGCTGCAGTCCTGGGGAAACTTCTACACCTGGCATACAGCAAGTCCTGGATGGTGAACGATCCTCTGCCCAGCGCAAACATCCGCCTGCAGACCCGCCGCCCACCACACTCATCATCGGGGACTCTATCATCAGAAACGTGAGGATGAGAGGAGCCCTTACACTGTGTTTCCCTGGAGCCACTGTCACGGACATTAGCGAACAGATCCTGCAGCTCATTGATCATCACAAATCTGTGAGTAAAGTTGTGATTCATGCTGGCACCAATGACATTTATAAACAGCAGTCTGAGCTCCTGAAGCGTGATTTTATTCACCTTTTTAATCTTCTAGAAAACACACATGTCTCTGTTTTTATTTCTGGCCCCACTCCCACTGTCGGCAGAGGAATTGGCCGTTTTAGCAGACTTTTATCCCTTAATACTTGGCTCTCCTCCATCACCGCCGTTTACAATATTGGTTTTATAGACAATTTTTAGGTTTTTTGGGGCAGGAAGCACCTGTTTGGACCAGATGGGCTCCATCTAAATAGACAAGGCACTCATACACTGACATTGAGCCTGGCATGTCCACGCCCCCCCACCCCCCCTGTCAACTACACTGGCCACAGCTGCCCCTGCCCTCTCTGATTCCTCCACCACATGCTGATGTGCAAATGGTCCCTGCTCCTATGAACTCACCCCTGATTTTAACAGTAACTCACATACTGGACTTGGACCTTGTTCTACCTCATTCATACCTGTTATCACCAGAGAGCGGACTAAAAATCATAAACCGAACAAATGCAATCCAAATAATCTCAAAAAGTTGCCAAAAGCCCCACTTTCAGTCAATCATACAGTCCCTTCATCTCCAATCACTATTAATATGGCACTTTTTAATGTTCGCTCTCTGGTGAACAAAACTTTTATAATAAATGATCTGATTTTAGACCATAATCTTCATTGTTTATTTTTAACAGAAACTTGGCTGAGTGCAGATGCCCCTGTTGTTCTTACAGAGGCCTCCCCACCTAATTTTAACTTCACTTATTCTACGAGGAGTAGCAAAAGGGGAGGCGGAACTGCTTTTATAAGTTCATCAACACTTTCCGCCAAACCTGTTTTTTTGATAACTATTTTACTTTTGAATATAATGCAAATTTTTTTAGCACTCCTCAGATTTTATGTGTCACAATCTATAGGCCTCCTAAAAAGAGTGTACTTTTTATTCAAGAATTTTCAGAGTTTTTATCAATTTTGCACAACTCCTTTGAAAGGATCATTTTAGCTGGTGATTTTAATCTACATATAGATAACCTTTTAGATCCTTTATCAACAGATTTTTTTAAACATCCTGACTTATATGGATTTTATCCAACATGTCATGCAGCCGACTCACAACAAAGGACACATCCTGGACTTGGTCATCACACATGGCCTGTCCACCCGTGTGTCCTCTGTTGTTGACTTGGCTGTCTCTGACCACTACTGTGTGTTTTTTAACATCACCAGTTTTATTCAGCAGGAGACCTCTGTGAGAACTGTCAGGAAGTGCCATCTAACCCCTGAAGTGGCTGCAGGTTTTCTGGAAATTTTTTTTTTAAATCCTCCTATTGTTTTTCCTGCCCCCTGTGATTTTATTGTCAAGGATTTTAACAGAAGGCTTCAGTCCACTCTTGACCGGCTTGCTCCACTACAAGTTAAAAGTTTAAAATCTAAAGCTGCAACGCCGTGGAAAAATGAAAACCTCAGAAAAATGAAGAGAAATTGTAGGGCGGCAGAGAGAAAATGGAGGGAAAGTAAAACCACAATAAACCATCAAATATACACAGATCTTCTCAAATTATACAACAATGCAGTAAGAAATTCAAGAAATTCATACTTCTCCAAAATCATCTCGGAACATAAAAATAATTCCAAAATCCTTTTTTCCACCATTGATAAACTTTTTAACAGAGCTTCTACTGCATTTCCTAAAACCCCCTCAAACACTCTTTGTGAGGAGTTCGCAGACCACTTAAGAGGGAAGGTAGACACCATCAGATGTAAGATTTTATCTTATCAGAGTAACATGGTTTTAGACAAATCTGAGTGTGTGTCTTTACCAGAGGAGATGTTGGACAGTTTTGTGCTGGTAGAAGCTGGGACTCTTGATAAAGTTTTCTCCTCAGTGAGGCCCACCACATGTGTTTTGGACCCGATTCCCACTTCCTTTTTTAAGCAATTTTATGGATCTTTTAGAGATGAGATTTTAACCATGATGAATTGCTCCCTTCAGACGGGGGTCTTTCCTGCCGCCTTTAAAGGGGCGGTAGTGAGGCCCCTGTTGAAGAAGAGCAATTTAGATTTTAATGATTTTAACAATTTTAGACCGGTATCTAACTTACCTTTTTTAAGCAAAATTTTAGAAAAAATTGTTTTAATTCAACTTAATGATTTTATTAATGAGCACAATGTCCTGGAGAAATTTCAGTCTGGTTTTAGGGTGAACCACAGCACAGAAATGGCCCTTCTAAAGATTTTAAATGATTTTAGATTAAACTATGATGCACAGAGGGTGACAGTGTTGGTTCTACTGGATCTAAGCGCTGCCTTCGATACAGTAGACCACACTATTCTTTTAACCCGTTTAAAACAGATTGGCCTCTCTGGTGCTGTTCACAAATGGTTCACATCCTATCTCACAGACAGGACTTTTATGGTAAGTTTAGATACCTGCTCCTCTAGGGTCCATATGATTACATGTGGTGTGCCCCAGGGTTCGATTTTAGGCCCAGTGCTTTTTAACCTGTATATGCTCCCTCTTGGCAGCGTCATCAGAAGACATGGAGTCAACTTTCACAGTTATGCTGATGATACACAGCTGTACATCTCCATGTCTCCCGATGACTCACGGCCAATGGATGCACTTTTTAACTGCATTTTAGACATTAAATCCTGGATGGCAGAAAACTTTCTCCAGCTCAACCAGGACAAAACTGAAGTTTTAGTCATCGGTCCTGAGGCTCAGAGAGAGAAACTTTTACCAAAACTACAATCACTGTCTTTTAATCCCTCTTTACAAGTGAAGAACCTGGGCGTGATTTTTGACTCTGAGCTAACTTTTATTCCTCACATAAAAAATATTACTAAAATAGGTTTTTATCAACTAAAGAACATCGCCAGAGTCCGCCCCATTCTCTCTCGGGCCAACACGGAGACACTGATGCATGCTTTTATCTCCAGTATAATTGATTACTGTAATGCCCTGCTTTCTGGTCTTCCCAAAATGGTATATCAGGTTTACAACTACTACAAAATTCAGCAGCACGTGTCCTGGTGAAGACCAGGAGGCGGGAGCACATTACACCGGTCTTAAAATCATTGCACTGGCTCCCCGTACATTTTAGGATCGACTTTAAGGTTCTTTTAATGGTTTTTAAGTGTTTTAATGGTCTTGGGCCTTCTTATCTCTCTGAACTGCTTTTACCATATAAACCTTTGCGGTCTCTGCGCTCCTCTGGCAGCCGTCTCCTTGTCACCCCAAAAGTCAGGACTCACATGCATGGCGAGGCGTCTTTCCAGTTTTATGGCCCTCACCTCTGGAACAGGCTGTCAGAGGACCTCAGGGCTGCAGAGAACGTTCATGTTTTTAAGAGCAGGCTCAAGACTCACCTTTTTAGCCTAGCTTTTAACTGATTATTATTTATTACTGTTTGTTTGTTTAATTGCTCTGCATGTTTTATATGATTATATTTTTATCAGTTTTACTATTTAATCTTAGCACATTAATTTTCTGTTTTATTTTTATACTTTAATTTATCTTAATCCCCGTTCCAGTGTTTCCTCTGTGGGAGCCCTCTGCCCCGGGAGCGGTGGTCGGCTGTGGTTGCCTGGGTGCTCTCCAGGTGGAGCTTGGGTGGAGGTGGGGGTCTTGGCCTTGCCTCCACTGAGTGCCCTGTGTCGGTGCCTTGGCTGCTGCTGTTGGTCTACCGCTGCCGGGGCAGATGGCTCCTCTGATGGCGTTTCCTTGCATGGTTCATCGACACTCGGCCCAATGTCCTTTTTTACTTTTTCTTTTAACTGTGTGTGTGCATGGGAGATGGGTTGGGGGGAGGGGGGTATAACTGTGACCATGCTTTTAAATCTGTGGGGGAGGGAAGGGAAGGTGGTTTTATGTTGGGTCATTTTAATCTGTAAAGCACTTTGTGATGCAACTTCTTGTATGAAATGCGCTTTATAAATAAAGTTTGATTTGATTATTAACCTTATAGATGTCTTTGGACTACAGGAGAAAGCAGAGTACCCAGAGAGAAACCATGCATGCCCAAAGAGCTCAGGGTGGGATTTAAACCCAGGGTCTATTTGTTGTTGGGCGCCAGTGCTAACCACTGCTGCATCATGGAGGAATCCAGCCCAAACACTCAAACAGATAGAACAGTAGATCCCTGGGCTTGAGCATGTGACCCATGTTTGGTTTGCTAATGTTTTCTTAGCTGAACTTTGTGTTTCCAGATAGAATTGTGCATGCCTAGGCTGCAGGTTGTATCAGTGCGCCTCATCCTCTGTCTTTATTACTGTAAAACAAACAAGAGACAGCAAAATTCAGTAACTTCCAACATGAGTTGCATTTTTCTGAACAGGAGGATATCTGAAAAAAACAGAACACACAAAGGAACAATTGTTGGTTAGAGATGAAAAAAGAAAGAAAATATGTAAAAGCCTGAAAAAACATGTGCTACTTTCTAGTGCAGATCCAATAACCGTATTCCACTGGGATCACAACACAACTGCTTTTGCTACCACAACTGGAACAGGAAACGGACACAGTATCATAGGCCCTATCCACACAAACTCGTATTTAGCAAAACTACATGTTTTTCTCAAAGTTTTTGATCATTAAAGCAGATACCTGAGAAGAGGTTATTGTAATCAATCTTTGACTTAGATTATTTGAAATAGTTATTCGACAAGACTTACTGATGTGACCACAAAAGATTATGTTGGTACTATTATGTAATAATTTAATATTCCTAACTTCTCCAGCAAAAAATGATGCTTGTCACTAGAAGCTATTAATCCTTCCGACTTGTTATAAACAACTACATTTGTCTTCAACATCAAGTTTTTCTAATGTAACGAACATGCTCTGCTGTGCCTGCATTACATCCTGGTGTATCAGCTTTGTCTTTTATGGTATAGAGTGTGAGAATAACTCATTATTGTATTGTCTAATTACCTTCTAAATGACCCCTCAGCAAACAGTTTGTAGTGTGATCTCCAGCAATGCCAGCCAATGAACTGAACACATTCTTCAACAGGTTCAGTTCAGAAACTAGTTCCGCATCCTCCTCTCTGGTTCCCAGCCAAACAGATATCCCACCCTCATCTGACCCACAACTTTCCTGTCACACCTCAGATTTTTTATCCTTCACCTCGGCCATGGACTCTTCTGATTCCAAAAGTTTGACTTCAACCAAGTCAGGAGATGCTGCTACCCCCTTTGCCTCCCCCTTCCACTTGTCTGTCTCCAAAAGTCAAGTGAAGAGGCAGCTGGAGAAACTGAACCGGAACAAGGCTGCAGGTCCAAATGGTGTCAGCCCCAGAGTCCTGAAGGCCTGTGCTGAGCAGTTCTGTGGGATTCTGCAGCACCTCTTCAACCTTAGTCTAACTCAGGAGAAGGTTCCAGTGTTGTGGAAGACATCCTGCCTTGTTACAGTACCAAAAAGAACTCACCCATCAGTCATCAATGACTATAGACCTGTTGCCCTGACATCCCACATCATGAAGGTCCTGCACAACATCATTGTCCAGAACCGTGTTCTGGTCTCCTTTCCCTGTTACACAGAGACAGCAGAAAAAAAATCATTATTTTTGCTCCAAGTAAACAGAACCTCTTCCAATGGGATCTACTGTGTTTTCTGCACAGTTTGTGAAACTGAAGAATTGTGTGTCAAACCAGGTGGTCAACAGCACAGGAGCACCACAGGGGACCGTACTCTCACCATTCCTTTCCACTCTGTACACCTCAGACTTCCAGTACAAATCAGAGACCTGTCATCTGCAGAAATACTCAGATGACTCTGCAATTGTCGGGTGTATCAGAGATGGACAAGAAGCTGAATACAGAGAGCTGGTGGACCGCTTTGTGACATGGTGTGGAAACAATCTTACTTTGAATGTGAATAAAACAAAGGAGATGAATGTAGATTTCAGAAGAAACAGGGATAAGTCAAACACAATTTGCATAATGTGAGAAGGAGTGGAGTTGGTTGAGGAGTATAAATACTTTGGAGTTCACCTGGACAACAGACCGAACTAGAGGTGCAACAGTGAAGCCTTTTACAAGAAGGGACAGAGCAGACTGTACTTCTTGAGGTCCTTCAGCAAGATGCTGCAGATCTTCTACAAGTCTGTTGTGTAATCTCTTCAGCTATCATCTGTTGGGGTAGCAGCATCAGAGCCAGGGACTTAAATAGGCTAAACAACCTGATAAAGAAGGCTGGTTCTGTTCTTGGGATGACTGTGGAACATCTGGAGATGATGCAAAGAAGGATTCTTCATAAAATCAAAAAAATTATGGGCAACCCTAAGCCTCCTCTTCATCAGATTGTCACACAACACCGTGTCTTCAGTCAGATGCTTCTTCAGTTTCACTGCAGTACAGACCGCTACAGGAAATCCTTCCTGCCCACAGCCATCATTATCTACAACAACTCCTTTAAAGAATTATTTATATGAGATATACCAACACTTAATTTCCAATAAGGTATTTTTGAATTGAATTGACTGCTAGGCATGTTTTGGTCATGTTGAAAAACTCTGTATGGATGAAGCAATATTGAAATATTGTGTTTAATTCACATGCACAACACTGATATAAAAGTTTAATTGCTGCACAATTGAGGCAGCATAGCTATAGCCAGTCTCTTGCTACACCATGGAAACGCTCTGTTTGCACTGATGAAGGTTTATGTTTTTCAGGATGTAACTAGTTGAATGACATTGTAGGAAATATGCTTACTTACGTCAGTTCTATGCAGTGAGTTCAGATAAAATAGATTTATATCACAATGAGCATGATCACAGCAATTAACTTTGAGGAAGCAGAGCAGGGTGTGTGTGTTTGTTTACGTGAGGATTGGTCATTCTAAAATGAGGCGGTACACAGAAAACGCACTCCTGCTTACTCCTATTCGTTTTTCCGAGCAGTGAATTTGTCAGGAGGTGTGTGATGAGTATGGACCCAAACGCAGAGGAAGTGCAGGATGTTTATTAAAGGTGGAGGTGATGATGAAGAGGACGACGGCAGAAACGGAGAGACTGGACATCGGGCAGGAACGAGACCGCAGGGAAGGCACACGAGACATCAATAATGATCCGGCACTGAGTGAAAGGAAGTGATGGGTTTTAAAGGCAGGAGGTGAGTAGGATCAGGTGTGGTTGATTGGACAGGTGCAGACAATGAGGAGTGAATAGGGCAGCGTGACAGGACCCCCCCCCCCCTTAAAGGCAGATTCCAGATGCCTTAGGAGCAAGAAGGAAAAGGGAAAAAAAGGGAAACACCCATGCCAGGGTGGGGTGAGGGGGCTCACGGAAGGAGGCCCCAAGTCTTTTTGGGTACGCCCCTGGAAGTCGATGCCGGATGGCCCCGGTGGCTGCCCCTGAGGACCTGGAGGTCTGGCGGATGGCCCGGATGGTGTCCCCTTGCTGGAAGGCGGTCGGGCGGACGGGCGGACGGCCCGGATAGCGTCCTCTGGCTGGACGGCGGTCCGGAGGACGGCCTGATGATCCTCACATGAGGACCTGGAGATCGGGCGGACAGCCCTTAGGTCCTCTTCTGAGGGTCAGGCAGCGGCTGAGGAGCTTGGCTGGTCGGGGGCGACGATGCCTGGCCGGTAGAGGTCGGCCAAGATGAAGAGAGTCTGGGGGCTCGGACGCCGGCTGAGATGAAGAGTCTGGGGGCTCGACCGACAGCGGTTGGCGGTGAAGAGGCTCCAGCGACGGGGACGGGTCCTGCTTGACCCTCCCTGGGAGCTCTAGCAACGGGGACGGGTCCTGCTTGACCCTCCCTGGGAGCTCTAGCGACGGGTCCTCCTTGACCCTCCCTGGGAGCTCTAGCGACGGGTCCTCCTTGACCCTCCCTGGGAGCTCTAGCGACGGGTCCTCCTTGCCCCTCCCTGGCAGCTCTAGCGACGGGTCCTCCTTGACCCTCCACTGGGACTCCAGCGACCCATGGGGGAATGTCGGTCGCTGGAGAGCTGCCGCTGTTACTGCCAAGAACACAGCAGTCACGATAATGGCAGGTTCTGGGACTGGAACAGGCTCACAGACGACTGGAACGGACTCACAGACGACTGGAACGGACTCACAGACGACTGGAACGGACTCACAGACGACTGGAACGGACTCACAGACGACTGGAACTCTGGCTGACGCTGAAGCCAGCGGACAGGTCTGAGCTGGAGCTGAAGGGCTGCCGAGAGCTGAGGGACTGGGAGGAGCCGGTGCGCTGATCGCAGCAGGGAGGAGAGGAGGCGAGCGGACAGCTCCGACTTCCTCCTCAGAAGCGGCCCTTCCTCGGTGGTGTCGCCGTCTGCGACGAGGTCCTGGATCTCCCCTGGAGCAGAGGTAGGCCATCTTGTCCCCATAGAAAAACTCGAACAGGTCCTTCTTCCTGATGTGAGAAGCCCCCAAAGAGCCAGCTGGAGGAGGGACAAAGACGGCAGGGGAGAGAACTGGTGGTGCGTGCAGCGCGGAGATGCAGCCGACGTTGGTGGTCCGAGTGGGAGCGCCGCCCTGCTCCCTGCTCCGTGCTCCCGGAAACTCCGGCTCGGCGGGCCCGTCGCCTGCGGCGAGATGGTGGAGGCGGAGAGGGCGGACCGGCGATCTGGCCCAAAGCCTCCTGGCGATTTCTCTCCGCCTCGCACCGCAGATCGGCGAGATCCCGGGCAGAGAAGACACTAAGTGAGGGAGCACTCCGAGGATCTCCTCAGCTCCGGAGAAGCGCACAGAAAGGTGAGGAGAGGCCGCGAGCTTCACCAGGTTGGCACAGAGGTCCTGGCGGAGGGAGCCGATCTCGTCAGCGAGTGCTGGGTCCCCGGATCATTCTGTCAGGAGGTGTGTGTGGAGTATGGACCCAAACGCAGACGCTGAGGAAGTGCAGGATGTTTATTAAAGGTGGAGGTGATGATGATGAAGAGGACGACGGCAGGAACGGAGAGACTGGACATCGGGCAGGAACGAGACAGCAGGGAAGGCACAGACATCAATAATGATCCGGCACTGAGTGAAAGGAAGTGATGGGTTTTAAAGGCAGGAGGTGAGTGGGATCAGGTGTGGTTGATTGGACAGGTGCAGACAATGAGGAGTGAATAGGGCAGCGTGACAGAATAACTCAGTGGTCTCTGTGGAATTATGAGTAGGATCAGTGGGAGCCCCTAACAGACAGCAGATTATAGACACACACACACACACACAAACATTTTCCCCCTATCATTGACAGCAACTTTGCCTGGAAAAGCAGTGCTACTCAGAAGTTAGCACACACTTATTTGTTCATTGGGGAATAAAGATACAAAATGCTACTTCAGACGGGACATATGATTAAATGCATTGTGGATTTTCTTTAATCAACCTAGGGTCAGATGTATACATACAGGGTCCAATGGATACCTCTGTGATATTTAGTTAAATGTTCTTCCGAGAGTTCCAGGGACAAAATCTTTTTTAACTTAAAATTCCTGCTTTTCGACCCAGAAGCTTGTAATGCATAACATGCCTGCCTCTATGCTGGCTGGGGAAAGAGAGGCCCCTCATACAAACTTCCTGTCCCCTTACATCAAACCTTTAGAAGCTAAGAAAGAAAATAATAGATTACGTACAAACTGAATATAAACACGATTTACTAGTAGCTGAAAAGTCCACTGGAAAAGGCACCTTGGATATGATAGATTTCATCTCTTGTTACTCTGTCCCTCCGTCTGCCCACGCAGCATTCGGCAGAGATCTGTCAGTCTTCGTGAAAAAACGTCAGACATTACCGATGTATTTTAACATTTTCCGGCGAAAAGCTTAAAATTGTTAGACATGTTGACCGACATGCTTCACCTTTAACCATGCAAATATATTGACTTAAAAAAATTAGGCTATTGAAAACTTGCTTCAGTCTGCGTATCCCTACTGCTGCTCACCACAGCAGAGGCAGAAAACGCATGTGCTCATTGCGAGCTTGCTCCTGGCACATAACTGACGGTTTGCCTCGCCCCTTAGCAGCACCAGAGGTTTCTGCACAAAGCTCTGAAACATGCTTATTGGCATTTCATTATGCGTCAGCCATAGCTGATTGTTCTACCATGCGGATAGAGCTTTGCTCCCACATCTGCACTACTATTTGCTCAGCTGCAGTGCAGTGTAGTGAAAATCAGACTGAGTACCTTCATCTAGTTCAGTGTTTCTCAAACTATGGGGCAAGCCCCACTAGTGGGGCGCAGAGGTATTGCAGGAGGGGCGTGAGATCAACGGGATTTAAATAGTTTTTTCCCCCCTAGATTCTATCGTTGTGAATGTTTCACTGCACTGTAAATTAAATCAACCAGCTCCCCCTCTCACAAAATTAAACACACCCAAATAAATTAGCAATTGTGATCATCATTGTAAACAGAACCGGGACCTGGAACATCGGGCTGGGAGTTTGACGTTGGAAAATATCGCAGCAGAACAAAACAAGCTGAAGTAGCCGCATTATCAGAGATTCCATCTACACAATATACAAATATCTAAAAGGATCAGGGAACGTTTCACAGTCAGAGAAGTCACACTGTCAACCACGGAGGAAATACAGGGATGAGTATCTTGCTCTTTATTTATTTTATTGTTTTTATTTTTTATTTTGTACTTTTGAAAGCTTTGTAAATTTGATAAAACTACAACTTTTATTTTCTCCAACTGTGAGCTGAAGTTCTACATGTAGCAACTACTGACAGCATATATTTCTGAGCCGGTTTTATACCAGTGCGCAACCCCTTTTTCCAACTAATTTATACCCATAAAAACTTGTAGACTAACTCGGCTATTTAAATAAATAAAACACGTTAAAAATCAGGCGTGGTCACCATTCTGTTGGGGCGATAAAAGCATGGGGGGCTTGTGTATGCTCCTTTGTCCAATGTGGGGAATGATAAAAAAAGTTTGACAAACACTGATCTAGTTCAACTATGGAGAGATTTTCCACCAGCAGAACAAGCAAAACAAAAGTGGGAAAAATTCAGAAAGAACTAACTTACTTTATTTTTCTAATTTATTTGAGAAATAGATCATCCAATTGAAATACATTTGTATGTTATTGGTTGTAAAGATTCTATCTTTCAGTTTTTTAAGACTTGGTGAATAGATTTTTTTAAATATATCTTGACCTACCCTGTTTAGTTTTAGTAACATCAGTAATACTGAGAAGTGTTATTGATGCCTTCAAATATATTTAACTAGGCCATCCAAGGTAAATGTTATGTTTTTAGTTGCTAAAATCTGATAAGGTGTATATGTCATTTTATTTTTTGTTGTTTAATTGTTCAGTTTTCCCCCTGAGGGGTTATCATATTGTGGTTGGGGAGGTTACATATCTTAGTGACCCTAAGAGCTACACCAGCAGAAGCTTAGCTTTCAAGTAGGACACCCAAGTAGGACCCTCCCATTTCTGTCCTTCGTTACCACCATGTACCCCTTCACATTTCTGTCTGCCCCCTCAAATATGCCTGGCTAGAACAGGCCCTGATCGGCTGCGGGATGTAAAAAGGCCAAGTTAGGGGCGTCGCGTGGAGCAGTGGTCTAAGCCGGGCGCCCCATGTTCAGAGGCCTTAGCCCTCGATGCGGTCGTCCCGAGTTCAACTCCGGCCTGAGGACATTTGCCGAGTGTCTATCCCCCCACTTCTCTCCCCTTTCTGTATCCTATCCACTGTCAAATAAAGGCCACTGTGGCTACAAAACCTTTAAAAAAAGCCAAGTTAAACATAGCTGATCCATTTTCATTAGAGGGCAAATAAGAGGCATTGTAAAAGGTTAACATCAGCCTTCATCATGCATTCCAAAACCTGTTTTAATGTGTGTGGGGTGATTGTCCTGCTGGAACACCCAGCTATGACCAACTTTCAAAACATGCAACCCAAACTATTACCTCAGAAGAAGGGAAATTGGTCAGGATGTTTAGGAACAAGCCTTTTATAAAGTGGAAAATGCCGGACACAGTGTTTTATGTCATTATGAACTAGGAGGGTATTTACTAGAAAAGACGTGGCTGCTCTAAAAAGTGACACCCTCAGTCTTAACTAAAATCTGCAGTAGCCTACATGGAAGATCCAAAAGAATTCCAGGGACAAATGTTATGGTCAGAGAAGACAAGATTGAGCTTTTGGGCTGTGAAGACAACAAGTATGTCTGGAAGAGTGAAACCCGAACATATGTGATCCAACTATCAAGCAGTAGTATGCTGCTGAGGGCCTGTTTTGCTCCCAGTGGATGGAATTATGAAGATAAATGACTATCCTCAAATTCTTCAACTTTACTTCTGATCTGAAGCTAACTGGTTAAAACATGGACAGAGCCGGGTGGTCAGACAGGACAATAACCGTACAGGTACACCAAAACTGGTTCTGGTCTGGGCTTCTAGAATGGTCTAACTAAACTCCTGACCTCAACCCTTCTGGTCCATGGCTGGATGAGGAACATGAGTAATTTAGCCAATTTGTTCATGGCTACAACAAGATTATGATTTCTCTACAACATGCTAAATAACCATAACTACATATTAGTGGGGTGTATTTATATAGTCTGTATGCATTATTTAGAGCTGGTGTGGATTTTTTCTAATCCACACAATTAGTTCCAACATGTGCATCCAGCCCATGTGTTTAACCTTTACAAAATCTTTGTTTAGTGTAAATATTCCTCACAGATAAAAACACAGCTCAAATTCATCAATAAAATCTCACAATGAGGATGATGTTCATGCCAAAGATGACCAGGGCTGTACTCGCCTGGAAGTCTGAACAGAGAAGAGGTTCTGGCTGCTGATCATGGAAAAACCAACCAAACGGTAGACATTCAGCTCAAAATGTAACATACAAAACATACAAAAACAGCAAACTAGGTCTAATCAAACTGTTTCCATGAAAAACGCAATTATTAAAAAAAATACTTTCACACATAAAATAATGTAAACCTTCTTCAAGGTGCCCTATTCTTATACAATGCAAAGTGTTCAGATGTTGTTGTTTAGGAGCCGTTGGGATCCAGGGAGCATTTGTATGTCAGAGAATGTGAGTGATGCCAGCAGCTTGTCCAGTACCTCCAACACAAACCCAGCCGCCTCAGTGGAGCTTCAGCACCATCAGCGTAGGAAGCCTTAGCTCACATCCTGCTTTTGTTGAGTCACTTTAGGAATGTTGATAATTGGATAAATATTTGCTCATAATTTCCTCTTTACGTCTGCAGAGTGTCTGTGACCACCATAACTGGTGCAACCACCAGACAGAGAAGATCTCTAGTCCTGACATAAACCCGGCTCTGGTCATTCGCTCTAACCGTATATTTTCTACCACTGCTAAATAGAATTTTTTTTTACTTGCTTTACTTTTACAGTTGAGAGAAAAAATAAAATTTAGCCAGACTTAGAAAATGAGTTTTCAAACAAAAAAAATGTCCCCCTGCATTTCAGGGCTTCTCTGATGGGCTGCTGTTAGTGTGCTTTGTGTGTCTGAAGTCACATAGGGACTTTAATAGAAGGCTGATTTCTAAAGAAAGGACTCTATTTATGGCCTTTTAAGGTTTCATTTCTCTCCTAAAACTATCTTGAAGCATCTTTAAAAGCCAGACTTTTAGTAAGTTGAAGAACTTCACAACTCACTGTCACTGTAGCGCCACCCTGTTCGTGGACAGAAAAGGTATTACAAAAATACACATTTATGAAAAAAATGAGATAACAGAAACGTTTTTTCACTAATGCTTCAAGGCTAAAGAAAGAAAAAATATTTAGAAAAAATTCAATTTTCTTTTGCTGTGTGTTGAAGGAGAAGTGAAAAAGGACTTAAAATAACTTTTTCCCCCACTATTTTGGTTGTTTTTTGTAGATTCGAAAGACAAAGATTCATTATAGTCATTAAGATTTAATAGAGAAACACAATTGGGAAATTTTGTACGTCGCAGTTTTTTTATGCTCCCCTTCAGGAAAGAAATACTACAAGGGGGAAAAACCAACAGTCCACCAGTGATATGTGCTTTTCAATAATTGGAATTATCCATCCATCCATTATCTATACCATTCCATCCCCTGCAGGGTTGTGGGGGCTGGTGCCTATCTCCAGCAGTCATGGGGCAAGAGGCGGGGTAACCCTGGATAGGTCGCCAGTCCATCGCAAGGCAACACAGATGATACAAAACATGCACGCACACATTAAAGGCAATTTAGAAAGACCAATTCACTTAACAGTCATGTTTTTGGACTGTGGGAGGAAGCCAGAATACATGGAGGGAACCCACGCATGCACAGGGAGAACATGCAAATTCCATACTGAAAGACGCCAGGCCGGGATTCAAACTCAGGACCTTCTTGCTGGAAGGCAACAGTGCTACCAACTTCGCCACTGTGCAGCCGTCATTTGGAACTCATCGAATGTTAAAAAACGTATAGTTCAAGTCTAAAATGTTTGACCTAAATCCAGGTTTTTTTTACATGCAAAACTCTGTGTGGGAGAGAACTAACCCCCACACTCTGACAATGAAATATGGTGGTGGTAGTATCATGCTATGGGGATATTTTTTTCTTCAACAGGGGTTAGGGAAGCTGCTCAGAGTAGATGGGAAGATGGATGGAGCTAAATGGCCTTAGCTGTTGTTAAATTAGAACTGTCCTTTTTCTTCTATGTTTATTTTAATGTGGTTGGAAGCACATTAAATTAATTAATTTCAATTTCCCTCCTTTAATGTTTTCCTGTGATGGCTTTGACCTTGTCTAATAAGTACGCATTCAATTTCTGCAGGCCCAGCAACAGAGATCCAGCCCTCTGGGCTCAGGCCTGGGTTACCTGGAGCACATCTGCCAGCTGCTGGAAAAAATCGGTCACCTGCAGGAGATAAACATCCGGCTGCAAAGGCAGGTCTGCGGTCTGCAGAAGGACAGCAGGATGACAAAGACGAAAGAGGTGTGTGAACGTTCTTTGGTTCTTTTCGGGCTGTAAATCCTGTGCCAACCAGATTAGGTTATGAATTACACAAACCTGGATCCCTACAATGAGTAGATGTGGTTGCTGTTTAGGTCTGTGTGTCCTGACTGTGTGTCACAGATGGACGTGTCCAGAGTGCAGTTTTACTAGTCTTAAGAATTTGTCAAGAATTTGGCGTTTGCAATTTTACTTTTGCCAACTAAGTTATAGATCTATCAAACTTTGAGTTTGCATACAATTTCCACTTTATAAATCTCACTCTCCTTAGAAATGTGCTCAGGTGACTTTGGATCATATCCCGCCTTCTACACACCCACTTTCTGTCATAAACTGTCAATGCAAAGTGCCTAGTGTATATTCTGCATAGACTTAAGCAGGCTGATATTGGGTGTTTCACTGGTGACCATGGCAACTGAGAGGCGGAGAAAGCTCAATTCCACAGAGACTGAAGGAGGCACATGGAGGCATAAAAAAACCCATCTTATTTCAATCACTCAATCAACGTTTATCTATATAGAGCTTTACAGAGTCAGAAGGCAACCAAAGTACTTTACATTAAAAGACAAAAATGTAGTTAGCAATAAGAAAATGTGTACAAGAGTAAAATAATTGTAATAAAAAGATAAAAGCAGCAGCACAAGCAATAACACAAATAAGAACAATAAATATCAAGTTATATGATTACTTCTTGTAGCAAAAATAAGACTGGAATAAAAGCAATTTAATCAAATAAAAACTAAACTACAGCAGAACGCAATAGGTTTCAGCACTTCTGGATATTTAAAGCCTGACAGAAAAGGTGCGTTTTAAGTCTACTTTAAAAAAGTATCATCTGTGCAAAATATTATTTGGGGGTCACAAATAAACGGAAGAACAGTGAGTGACAGCCTGACATAAAAAACAAGAGGGGGGGTGCACTGTTCCAGCAGGTCAGTACGTCTAACACCGGGCCCATTTTAGCCTATAGATTGATAGGACTGCTTTAGGGAATCTATATTGGCTCCTCCCATCCAGATGCTGCCAGTGGCTGATCTTCAATAAACGCCAGCACATCCATTGTGCCGCATCATGCAGGAGTGTCATTGCAGTATTTATATTTGTACTTCACACAATTAATGCATCAAAAAGTGCAATTGCTGTATAATCTGAAGACATACATATGAACATACTGTGATATAATTCTTAATCACAACGTATTTTCATTCAGATTCTCATTTTAATTCTATGAGAATGAGAGGGATAAGAGACAGGGGTGGGGGCTGACTGTTGGTTGGTTGTGTGTCTGTGTGTGTGTGAAGCTCTACAAGTCTGAAAATGTGTCTTAAATTCACAACATATCCATCTCATCAGCTGTGCTGCTAGTGTCGTCTGTGTCTAAAATGTGCATATCCAAGGCTCTTAGTGTGCTTAAATTTGTGCATATTTTTCCGCCATGTTTTTTTCCATATATCCCAAACTTGGCGTAAAAAGTGACTTTTGCAGTTTTCAGACCCCGCTTTGTGTGTAAGCAAGATTTATAAATGGGACCCAGGGACTCTTGTCCCACTACATGATGGAGGACACCAGACTACAGTTCTGCTGCAGTTCTCTTGTGTCAGACAGATCTTGCAGACATTTCAGTCTGTCAGGAAATGCACAGCAAGATTTACATTTATTATTGGAGTCAGTCGGTGAAAAAATCGAAAGGAGGAATGAGACGCAGGTCACGGCAGCACGCACTCTGCATGATTTTTCTATAAAACATCAGACAGTGTTTGTTGCACGTTGTCTTTGCTTGTTGGAGCACTGAATGGATGTCATTGCATCTGTCACATTAATCTACTACAGACCAGTGAATCTAACTCACATCCAGAGATTCTCTATTACTGTGCTAGATGTTCACTACGACTGCTGATAATCCCACAGTGAGAAGCTGAATTAAATGAGTAGCATCTTGGTTCCAGACCAAAAATATGAACAATATAAAGTGGCCCCCTCAATATCCTGACCTTATACAGCTGATATAACTAAGCATTAGTTCAGTATTGACTGTGCTGTATTCCCACTGAATTTGCATGTACAGATTTGGAGCTTTCATCACTTTTTTAAACACACTGGAGTTTTTGTTTAGATACAGTTGATCCATCCATCCATTTTTTCCCACTTACCCAGGGACAGGTCGCGGGGCAGTAACTAAACGAAAGAGATCCAGACTTCCCTCTCCCCGGCCACTTGTTCCAGCTCCTTGGGAGGAATCCCAAGGCATTCCCAGGCCACCCGAGAAACATAGCCCCTCCAACGTGTCCTGGGTCTTCCTCTGGGTCTCCTCTCGGTGGGATGTCCTCACCAGGGAGGCATTCAGGAGGAATCCTGACCAGATGCCCAAGCCACCTCAACTGACTCCTCTCAATGTGGAGGAGCAGCGGCTCTACTCTGAGCCCCCTTCTGCATGACAAAGCTTCTCACCCTATCTCTAAGGGAGAGCCCAGACACTCTGTGGAGGAAACTCATTTCAGCCGCTTGTATCCCTGATCTCATTCTTTCGGTCACCACCCAGAGCTCGTGACCATAGTTGAGGGTAGGAACGTAGACCAACTGGTAAATCAAGAGTTTAGCCTTTTGGCTCAGCTCTCTTTTCACCACGACAGACTGGTACAGCGCCAGCATAACTGCAGACACCGTAGCCATCCGCCTATCGATCTCCCATTCATTTTTCCCTCATTCGTGAACAAGATCCCCAGATACTTAAACTCCTCCACTTGGGGAAGGACCTCATCCCCGACCCGGAGAAGGAGCTCTAACCTTTTCCCGCTCTAGACCATGGTCTCGGATTTGGAATTGCTGATTCTCATCCCAGCCGCTTCACACTCGGCCACAAACCGCTCCAACAAGCTGTAGATCATATTTTGATGAAGCCAGCAGGACCACATCATCTCCAAAAAGCAGAGACCCGATCCTGAGGCCACCTTGGCCGCACCTAGAAATCCTGTTCATAAAAGTTATTAACAGAATCTGTGACAAACGACAACCTCTGACCTTAAATACAATTTAATGTACAGTTTATCTACATAAATGAGTCCTTTTGAAGCTTCCAAGCTCTGAGGCAAGTGGGGCTCAATAATCGTTCCCCATGTGTTCTGTGTCACATCTATGCAGGAGTTTTTCCAGCAGTACTGCAGCTGTGGCGCTGCCATCTTAGCCTTCCAGAAACGGCAGTCGAAGAGTGACTTTCTGTCTCCGAGTGGGACTTTCTCTGATCTGTCCACCATCCCAGAGGTCAGCTGGCTCCCACTGATGTCGGCCAGGAAAGGTAAGCTGAAAATACATCTTGGTCATGAACATTATAATAATAACATTTCTCACACACCAAAGACAGATGTGGCATGGAATAAGTTCACTTCAATGCCAAAAAAGAAATCTCACACCTGAACCCTCTCTCATACTGACTCAGTCTTTGACTCAGAAATCTTGCACTGGGGAACTGTAAGGCAAGGCACTTAGTATAACACACCTTCAACAACAAGGCAATTCAATGTGCTTTACATCATTAGGGAATAAAATAAAAGTAGGAATGAAAGCATAACACAACATTAGAGACAGATAGCATTAGACTGTAGCAGCACAACCTTAGCCAAGGTTAACTAACCAAACACACACACACACAGATCAAACGTATCTTTAGAGTAAAATGAAATTGAGATTTATAACAGAGTATAATCTGCATAAGTCTAGTTTTTAGACTGTTATAATTAAACATATTATAAAGAACTGGTCCCACTAACAAGGTTCCAGACCTTCCAGAACTGTTCACAGTGAGGCTAAATATGCAGCTTAATATTTCTGAACCCACCAATATTCAACCTTCAGAATTTATTCATTAGCTTCATTAGGATGGACCAGCAAACATGACCGCAACGGTACACTGGGTTTCATTGAGATGGACAATCTAATCCAGAAAAAAAATACATCTGCAGGTGATTATTAATATTACTTTATTTTATTTTTAACGGCTAGTGTAAATAATATTGAGATAGGATCTCAATAGTTCAATGGGAGGGAAAAACAGAGAGAGACAGTTAATGGCATCAATAACAGTTAAATGGCAATGGTAAATGACCTGCATTTGTATAGCACGTTTTAAGTCAGAGGACCACAAAGCGCTTTACACTACATCCAGTCATTCAGGAGGATAGACTTTCTGAGGCAGCTGAAGAAATTCAACCTGCCGGCATGGATGATGATGCATTTCTCCACTGCAATCATGGAGTCCATTCTCACCTCCTCCATCACTATGTGGTATGCTGGAGCTACCATCAGGGACAAACAGAGACTGCAGCGTGTTGTGCGCTCTGCTGAGAAGGTGATTGGCTGCAGACTCCCATCTCTACAGGACCTGTACACCTCCAGGACACTTGGGCGTGCAGGTTGGATCACAGCCGACCCTTCTCACCCTGGACACAGACTTTTTGACCTGCTCCCCTCGGGCAGGAGGTTCCGGTCCATTCAGACCAGAATCTCTCGACATAAAAACAGTTCCTTCCAATAACAATAACCCTAAGACTGTTCCCACCACCTGCTCTGTTTTAGTCACATGACCCTGTGTTGTGGTTTTGCATCTGTCTGATTTTGCACTGATGTATATATTCATCTGTTTACCACATTATATTTTTATTTATTGCATGATTAGAAGTGTTTATTTTAGGTTTGCACAAAGTACTGCATAAATTTCCTAATGTTGTGAACCTCTTCACACATATGGAAATAAAACCTTTCTGATTCTCATTCATGCACACATTCACACGCTGATGGTAGCAAGCTACAACATTGTAGCCACAGCTGCCACCTGAGCCACGGTCAGCAACTAGCATACATGGAGAGTGGAGGAAGGACTCAGAGGGAGAAGAAGAGGTCAGAATGTCTTCCACCACAACACTCTTAGCCTATATTGTAACCATGGTTTCCCTTCACCTACCTCTGGTGGGCGACCCTGGCTCATGTGGTGGGAGTTTGTCTCCTAACCGGTTGCTGGTTCAAACCCCGCTCCGTCCGTCTCGGTCGTTGTGTCCTTGGGCACGACACTTCACCCACTGTGCCTGCTGGTGGCTGTCAGAGGGCCCTATGGTGCCAGCCTCGCCTCTGTCAGACTGAACCAGGGCAGCTTTCTACAGTGTAGCTTACCACCATCAGTATATGAATGTGTGTGTGAATATGTGAATGACTGTTTTCTCTGTGCATCAGATACACCGTAACACAGGGTCAGCCATGTTGGGTCTGCTGTGGTTAACATGTCAGGAATGATGAATTTGCAGAGTCATAGACAGAAGCATCTCATCTGTGACTATTGCTGTAGGTATGAGCAGCGAAGATCTGTCAGCCATCCCGGAATGGAGAAGAAGCCCGAATCGAAGGAGTTACGCTGAGGGGGAGCTCCATCTCCATGGAGACAACACAGAAGGGAGGAGTCCTCCGCAGGGCAGGGTGAGTAGGCGTGTAGGTTGGCTACAACTACAACTCTTAATGTTGTTTGTTCTGTTTATCATCAGAATAATCACAGGCAATCATCACTGGTGGTGGTCAAAGGGCCCGGTGGGGCCCCTATGTGGCAGCTTCCCTTTGGTCAGTGTGCAGCTTTGGCTGTGGCTACAATGTAGTTTACCATCATCAGTGTGAATGTGTGCAAGAATGAGTGAATGACTGAATATAGTGTGAAGCCCTTTGGATTCCTCAGGAATAGATAAAGCACCATACAAGTACAGGCTATTTACCATTATTATATAAAGACATGACAGCCGTTTCTTCACTCTCAGCCCACAGAACTGAGACCAGTTTTCATGTTATAGACAGACAAACGGCAGAGTATTCATCCAGTATAAGAAGAAAAGGTTGATTCAGTTATAAATAGTTCTAGATATCTTAGAGCTTTTTGTAAAGGGTGGTACAATAAATATGCCAACTTCTTTAACCTTTTTCCAAGTTGCCATGTTAACAGCCACTAATACAAATAGGACAGTAATGCATAATTGTGAGGGAAAATGAATCAAGGTTTCCTACTTTTTGCAAATGAAAACCTAAAAAGTGTTATATTTGTAAGTGAAACCCAGTTAAGCCTTCAGAAGTCGCTTAATCAGTAACCAGAGTCCAACTGTTTGTACTAGAATTTGAATCTGATCTGTTTCTGGCCTCAGAGGTTTGTTAGAGAACATTGGAGAACAATCAGCAACATGAAGACCAAGGAACCCATCAGACAAGTCTGGGAGAACATTGTCAACAACAATATACAACAATATCCCAAAGCAGTGTTCAGTCAGTCATCTGAACATGAAGAGAGGATGGAGCACCTGTAGACCTCCCAAAACATGGAAGTCTACCTGAACTGAAAGATTTAAACTCCATAGCGAAGCATAGTGGTGGCAGCATCATGATATGGGGATGTTTTTCTTCATCAGGGACACAAAAGCTGCTCAGAGTAGAAAGGATAGGCAAAAATGCCAGTCTCTTGTGAGTTAGACAGTCACACAAAATCCCAATAAAATACATGAAATTGAGTTTTTAATGGGACAAAATATACAAAAGTTCCTGGGCAAGTAACTCTTGGTAATATAACATGAGGTGTCTCGGATGAGCGAGCACATTGGTTTGGTTTTGTCACTTCTTTTTAATCCCTACAATCCACACAAGCCATCATATCAGGGCAAACAGTGTTAATCCTTAGAGAGAGAACCCGTTTCACACGGGTAGAACATGTGGTTGGCATAAAATTCAACACCCAGCAACGTCTGAACAGATAATTGATTCCTTCATGGATTTTAAATGGTCTCCTCTACAGAAGTGGAATGTTACAATGTCACAGAAACCAGTGGAGATAATCAAGGAACAAACGGATGCTGGTGAAAGAGAAAGCTGGCAGAGGGAGATTAGGAAAGGGATAGCAGCTGGGAAGGGAAGTGGAATGGCAGGGAGGAAATAAACAGAACAGAGGGAACAGAGAAAGGGAAATAAAGGTTAAAACACTAGAGAGAGAAGAGAGAAAGAAACCCTAAGAACAAAAATCCTAAATGTGTAAAGATAATAAAGCAGAAAACTAACGCAGAGGGAATTATAAATTATAAGATCTCAGTAAATTAATAAAGAAATAACACAGAAGCACAATAGAAACTAAGTTCAAACACACATGGGTTATGACAATTAACTAGTTAAAGACTCATTCATTCAGCTCAATTTAGTTTTTTTTATACAGCGCCAATTCTAAACAAATATCTTCTCAAAGTACTTATCAGCACATCCATTAAAAATTGATCCTAGTTATTAAAAACAGTGTAGTTTATAATTTAAATGAGTTAGCTGATATTGATTTAAAATGGGACAGACTAATGACTTGACAAATATGGGACAGTTCTGTATTTTAGAGACGTGTGGCAACCCTTCTGACATGGAGGGTTCAATGAAGAACCCCAGTTAGCAGTAGGCTAAGCTGCAGCTGTTAGGCCACTGATTGGTTAGAGCAGTGGTCCCCAACCACCGGGTCGCGGACCGGTACCGGTCCGTGGGTCATGTGGTCCGTGGGTCATGTGGTACCGGGTCGCGGGCCACACATAAAGAATAAATAACTTCCAGTAATTAACAAGATTAAAAGGTGCCCAGATCTCGGTTTTTTAACCTTTACCAAACTCTTCAAAACAATGGTCGGTCCAGTTTTATTTTATGCAGCTGGAATTTGGGGTTTTAGGGACTCCCCTGATAGTAATGCTATCTAGAGTCGAGCCCTGAGGTGTTACCTAGGAGTTCATAAATTTACGGCTAAGGGTTTCATAGATGGGGACACAGGATGGGAATCTTGTCTTGTAAAGCAAAGATGTGAAATGGTTCGGCTTTGGAACAGACTTCTTCAGCTTCCAAATGAAAGGCTGACTAAGAAGATATTTAAATGGGATCGAGCTCATAATTGCCCATGGTCAAGTGAAGTTTCAGCAATATTTTGTTCTGCTAATTTACATTTCATTTTTAGTAATAACCTAAGGTGTAAGATAAATACTATTAAACAAAAGCTACTTCATCTCCATAAGAAACAATGGAAGGAGGAGATTTGGCAGAAACCTAAATTTAGAAGTTATGTTCAGATTAAAGAAGATTATTATACAGAACCTTATTTACTCATAAACCTGGGGAAAGGACAGAGGTCATTGTGTGCACAGTTAAGATCAGGAACGCTGCCATTGGCTATTGAAGTGGGCAGGTTTAAAGGTATACCCGAAGAGCAGCGTATATGTGGTGTATGTGACCTTGATGTGATTGAAGATGAATCTCATTTTTTGTTTCATTGTCCTCCTTATATGGAAGCGAGAAAAATCGTGTTTGATAAAGTTCAGAAGAGGAATCCTGATTTATTTTGGATGTCTGAATATGACATGATGAGTTGGTTATTCAAAGAGGAGATTTATGTTTTAGCCAGATTTATCGAAAAAGCTTGGACCTTGAGACAGAAGATATTGAACCCCACATAAGTGAACAGTTCCTTACTGTTGTTGGTTTATTTTGAAAAGTTTGTTTGTTTGATGGTATGCAATTGTTTGCATGCAGAGGTGTTTTTGGGTGTATATAAATGTTTATAATAATGTTATCTTCTTGCCATCTTGAATTGAATTGTTATATAATATATAGTCTCTTGTAAGCCCATGTGGGCTGGGCACAATAAAATGTGCATGACACTTTAATAAATAAAATCAGTCAATCAATCAATCAATCCAGTATTTCCGTTTTATTTATTATCTGAGGGTGACCGCTGTTTTATTTTGAAAAATGACCGGATATCCCCGTTACATAGCTCAGTCTTGACACGTCAAGAGGCTTGTATTGGTCACGTGATAGCTACCGCTAAAATGAATCCCACAAGCTAGCAAGATGGATAGAAAACAAATGTCTCTCAACCGTTTCTTTGGAAAGAGGAAATGCCCAAGGCTCTCACTGATTTAGCATTGTGATCAGTTAGATTTTTCATGCTCTTTGTATTCGTTTTTGTGATAAATCTTGAATTATTAAAGGTATGTTTAGATGTTACCATGGCGACCAGAGAGCGTTAGGGGGCTGAGTGTGACTCGTGTTATGTTGTCTGCTCGATGTTAGGAGGATGCTGTTAATAAAGCTGCGAATACACATTGGATTTACGTCTATTGTTATAATTTTAAAAATACCATGTTTTTATACTGTCCGTTATCATTTATCCGCCACACCTTAAAGGCCGGTCTGTGAAAATATTGTCTGATATTAAACCGGTCCGTGGCTAAAAAATGGTTGGGGACCACTGGGTTAGAGGACATTTAAGGACAACTGTAATATTGCTGTGTGTCTTCATGTTCAGCTCAGTGAAAACTACACGTGGGGCCGAGTCAAGGACCTTGTGAGGAAAACTAAAGAGAAGAACCAGAGCAGACTGGGACTGACGTCCGCTTCACTAAAGATGTCCTGTCCTCAGCTCTATCGGTAAGGAATGTTAGGACTATTTTAACAATCTGTCACCTGCCTGTATGTCATTACTAAAGAGCCCATATATCACATAGCAGCAAACATGTTAACCTGTTATGTGACCTGACCAAGCCTTTTAAACCTCCATGTTTTGATGGAAGCCTAACACTTTGATTTCTTCTCTCATTTTAACTGTAAATGACACAATGAACGGACACCATGGTCTGTCCAGCTTGTAGAAAAATAGAAGTTTAAATTAAAGTGGAAATTAAAACACCATTAGCACATTTTTTTCATCAATAATATAGAATTAATACAGTTTGCAATTGTGTGCAAGATGTAACAGATTCCTTACATTTGCATAATAAGGCACATGTAACTGATATACAGTCAAATGGGTCTTCTGTCCATTGGTTTGGACAGAAGACATTGTGGCAATGAAGCAGACTGAGTAGGCGTAGGTCCTTCAGTGTTTGCAGCAAGATGCTGCAGATCTTCAATAAGTCTGTTATGAGTTAGGGACTGAAAAGGACTCAACCAGCTCATTCTGGCTCTGGCGACTGCTCTGCAACCTCAAGAGATGACTGTGCAAAAAAGTATTTCTTTTTAAGATAAAGAACAGGACAGACAACCTGAACATCATCTTTATTAGACTGTTACAATAACAGTGTGTCTTCAGTCAGAGGCTTTGTCATATCTGCTCTGATACAGACCGCTACAGGAGATCCTTCCTGCCCACAGCCATCAACATCTACAACACCTCTTTGAAGAACCTTCAATAGAATGAGCTACAGCAACATTTAATTTCCCTTTGAGATTAAAAAAAGTATTTTTGAATTGAATTGAAATAAAAATAACTATTCCATAAACACCAGCAAAAATTAGCTATTGCTTTAAAATAAAAGTGTGTTTATTTGGCAGAATATGATGTCTTTCTGTGTTCTGTCCAAAGTAACTTGCAAAGTTGATGCTAGCTAGTTAGCAGGTTTGCTGTCCTAGTAGCTACCCTGCTGTTGGCTGTATACTTTACCAACAGACACTGAAATGCTAACTCTTGTGGCTTATAACATAATAAATAAGCAATGATGAAACTCCTCTGGAATCCAAGGCAGATTGGTCGAAGTTTTTCACAACAACAAAAGTCCAAAAAGACAATTTTTCCTACTTGTTTTTTATTTTTTCAAGCAAATTCCAATCCTGGTTTCGTGTGACCAACAACTGCTAAAATCCCCAGAAAAAAAAGTGTGCTTATTTCCTTTTGTTTGTTAAAAAAAGCTTCAAGAGAAAAGAAGGAATGTAAGTCATTTGACCGCAGTTAATAGAAGCCAGCATGAGAGGAAGAAAGGCATTCAGCGACTTGTGGACCGAGAACAGAGAGTGACAGGTTCCTGGCAGGTGGAGATAAAGGAAGCTATTAGCTTCATTTTCCTCATGGCTTTATTCACTTTAAGGTTCGTACAGTGCAGAAATCCAATGGAGGGTAGAGTGCTGCTGCATACATGGAATTCAGTCCAAATTCAGGGAACCAGAGGATGGGGTCAGGAAGTCAGACTTTAGGTATGCTCGGAGGATTATTTCAGCCTAGTGAGACATGGCTGCAGTCCAGGATTCATTAGAAAGAGCATCCTCCTCTTTCTAAGCCATGCATGGAACACAAGATGGATGAATTACAGAGTAATTCAGCAGAAATACTCTAAACTTCATCAGCTTTCTGGGTACTTCTACATCAGCTTCATTCTCAGCTTTTAGCAGAGTTCTTGCGGAGCTGACATTTGTCCATCATAATCTGCTGTTAAATGTTTTCTGATGTGTTTGAGTGCAATTAACTTTTTGAAGGCTGGTAACATGAGGACACACAGTCAGATGATAGATTTTGGTATTAACCTAACCTTTTCCCTACAGGCCTGATGAAGAACCAGTGGAAAGTTCTGGCAGAAACAGGAACTCCATGATTGCCTTGGGCCATCAGAAGAAACTAGACCTCTCATGGCTCTAGGAAGCAGCAAGGTAGTGAAATATATGTTTTTTCTGTTCCAATCCTTGTCATGTTTGAAGTCAAAACAGCAATTAGCCATTGTCCCATAGGCTGGGTATTGGAGAACCTGATCGGAATAGCCGTTCAGAACTATAAGGGGTGTTCCCCTGGGCTTAGTCCTTGTGTCCCTACTTTTTATAACTTTTTTCGTTCACCTAGGTTGTACATACAGGAACACAATATTCAGTTTCCCTGCTAAGCATATGGTACAATCAAACCTGTCTATGTCATGTTTAGTGTGTGGTAAACCCAAATGTGGATTCCAGAACAAGGCAGATGTAATGAAAAAATACTTTATTAGGGAAAGGATCACAAAAACTCACAGTTTGTTATGGAGAAAACTGATGGTAGAGACAGTGTGTGTGAAAATCCAAATGAGTAACAGAGCACAAGAAGCAAACGGACGGAAGATGGGAAACAAACAGGAGAATCCAGCAGAGAGGGTGTGAAAGATAGGAGCTTAAATAACTGGAGGCTTGAATACGTGACAAGAACCAGGTGACTGATGGGGAAAAATAAGTGCATCTGTGAGTGAACACCAGACAGGCAGGCTGACATAAAGAAACAGAGTGTGACAAAGGAAGAACAAACAGACAAAAAGTAAAACACCACCAAAGGACAAGGACAAACTACAACTGAGGAAACTAATGAAACCTGCATAAATAACTGATCAAGAGAAAACAATAAAAGCTCAAAAGAATGAACATGGAGAAAATGCAAACATGGGAAAACAAAAAACTCAAACAGCCCAACATTGTGAGTCTGTCAAACTCAATTCTGCAATTTCTATCTTCATCTTGTCTGATTGTTTGGAAGAAATTAAGACCTGGTTTATTCCTGGTGTTTTCACACTCTACAGAGATAGATCACTGTTGTTGGCTCCATCTCTATCCCAACTTCGCTATCATCGTTGTTAGTTCTGTGCTCCATTCATCACTGATGTTCAGTCATTCATGATACCATTCTTTCTTTTGAGAAACATACAGTGTAAATATGTCATTAGTTGAAAACAGGACCCGAGGCGCAGAGAGACGTTTCACGTTCTTATGACGGATTTTAATAATGATCAAAAACTTACAAGAACCCGGTGGAGAGCCGGGAGAATAGACGTGGGGATCACTACGATGACAGGGAGGTGAGGACCCGACAAAGGACTGAGGGAGAACTGGGGTTTAAAAGGGCTGGGACAACAATGGGAAGGTAATCAGGGAAAACAGGAGACAGCTGATGACAATTAACAGACAAACAGTAGGAGTCACACTGTGACAAAATACTGTATGTTTAATGCACACTTGTTTTCTGTTCATCTTGGAACCAACCATCTTTACAGCAAGTCTCATCAGTTTATTTTATTTCTCACATAGATTGCTGTAATTCTCCTCTATACGGTTTACCCCACAGTAATTTTTTTTCTGTTGAACAATTTATTGAATTTAGGATTCGCATGATTACTTTGAACATCTTTCCTGTCCTTGTTTCTTCACACTTTTTAAATAGCTCCTACCTTCTGTTTTTTCCCAAACTCCCTGATATTTTCCTAAGTTGGTTTTGGCATAGTCCAAATGTTTTCAGCAGGCTTGAGGTCAGAGCCATTCCAGAAGATTTCTGTTAGTTTGCGTCATCCATATTTCCAACCATCTGACCCAAACTGTTGCCCTTAGTTGAAGGGAAGCCCTTTATAATGTTCCGCAACAACTCAGGAACCACCAAGCCTCAAGTCCTTCATAAACTGAGAGATGCTGGAACACCACTGTTAATGCCCACAGCGAAGGGAGTTTAACATCACTGTAGACTGAGAGGGCGCTGACCACGACAGAAAGCTCTGCTCTAAAATGGACACCTTCTGGCTCAACTAGAGTTAGAAGTTGTCCAAAGGGACCAGCTAAGTGTCTCATGGAGAAAATGTGCATGGGCAGACAGGATAAGGAAATAAGATACAGTCATTTTGAATAAATTAGAATATGACTTCTGATGAGGCTCATTTTTCCCGTTAAAAGTACCTTTAAAAAAAAAAACAAGCTTTAAGCAGAAATAAAACATACTTTTCATTAAGTCCACATTTGTGTTTGTCTGTTGTGTTCTGATGTAATATTCTAATTATAGATGTCAAGTTTTCACTCGCTCTAAGCAGAAAATCAGCCTAATTAACAGAAATATTGGCTTGAAAACACCAGTCAGTGTGGAATTAGTCTATATACAATAATGTGTTTCACTTAGTGATGGAGTTACAGAAATAAATAGACTTTTCTAATTTTTCAATATGACTATTTGGTTTTGAAAGGCTGCCAATCCCAAGAACATTGTACCAACTATGAAACATGGAGGTGGTAGTATCATGCTGAGAGTCTGTTTTGTATCCTGTGGTACTAGACCATTGTCTAAAGGTTCTGTGCTTGGACCAATTCTGTTCACCATATATATGCTCCCAATTGGTAGAATCATTAGACAGCATGGGATAAATTTCCACAGCTATGCAGATGATACACAACTATATTTATCCATAAATCCTGATGAACCCAGTCAGTTAGGTAGATTACAGGCATGTCTGGAAGACATAAAAATATGGATGACCCTAAACCTTTTGCTTTTAAATTCTGACAAAACAGAAGTTGCTGTCTTTGGACCAGAAGTTCTTAAACAGAAACTGATTAGTCAATCACTTCATCTGGACGGCATTAAATTGGCCCCCAGTAATAACGTAAAGAACCTCTGCGTTATTTTTGACCGAGACTTGACATTTAAATCCCATATTAAACAGGTTTCTAGGATTTCTTTCTTTCACCTCCGGAATATTGCTAAAATTAGAAACATCCTGTCCAGGAGTGATGCTGAGAAACTAGTCCATGCATTTGTTACCTCAAGGCTGGACTACTGTAATACTTTACTATCAGGTAGTCCACAAAATGCCATTAAAAGCCTTCAGTTGATCCAAAATGCGGCAGCAAGAGTTCTGATGAATATTAAAAAGAGAGATCACATTTCTCCTGTTTTAGCTTCCCTTCATTGGCTCCCTGTTAAATCCAGAATAGAATTTAAGATCCTTCTTCTTACATACAAAGCCCTTAATAATCAAGCTCCATCATACATCAGAGATCTAATTGTTCCTTATGTTCCTAACAGAGCCCTTCGCTCTCAGACTGCAGGTTTACTTGTAATTCCTAGGATTTCTAAAAGTAGAATGGGAGGCAGATCTTTTAGTTATCAGGCTCCTCTCCTGTGGAACCAGCTCCCAGCTTTAGTCCGTGAGGCAGACACTCTGTTTACTTTTAAGGCCAGGCTTAAAACTTTCCTTTTTGATAAAGCTTATAGTTAGAGTGGTTTAGGTCATCCTGAGCTATCTCTGTAGTTATGCTGCTATAGGCTTAGACTGCTGGAGGACAGACTTACTAATTTTCTTCACTCTGCTACTTCCTTTTCTCCTACGACTCTCCAGTTGTATTACAGTACATTCTGTTATTTCGACTGTTAACTTTGTTTTCTCTCAGTGTTTTTCTCTCCATAGAAGATATACCTGGTCTGGTATCCTGCTTGGCTGCAATGCCCTGTTGGACGGGGGGCATCGACTGGGTTGATCCTCCCAGTGGCTGAACATCCACTGTGTCCTGTTATCAACTTTTTACTTTCTGTAACATAGAAAGTTCTCTTATATCAGATCTTCTGTTCCTTCTGTGTTTCTGCTCTGTCTTCTCAAACCCCCAGACGGTCGTGGCAGATGGCCGCTCCTACTGAGCCTGGTTCTGTTGGAGGTTTCTTCCTGTTAAAGGGGAGTTTTTCCTCTCCACCGTCGCTACATGCTTGCTCAGTATGAGGAATTGCTGAAGGATTGCTGTGGTTGGAAAGTCTGCATCAACGGGGCCCAACCTCACGCCAATGACTGACACAATCTGCTGGGATTCCTTAAATAGGAAACTTTTTAACTGATTGGAATGTTTGTATAAATGTATTGAAATGACTTCTTGTTAAGTGCCTTGAGATGACATCTGTTGTGAATTGGCGCTATATAAATAAACTGAATTGAATTGAATTAGTAATGAGGACAGATGTCTTCCTGTGAATTCTTCACCTTAAGTTATATGGATGAAACTTGGACAGAATTGGGCCTTCAATCTTCCAAACACTTATAAGAACTGCTTCTGGAACAGATAAGCAGGACAATGTTAGGCTCATAGAACAGCCCCTATCTCAGCCCTGTTGTATGTATTCATATATTTATCCACCTTGGTGATGGAAAGGTTTAAATAAATCTTACCATGGTTGTGTGTGAACCCTTTGAGGTCTCTGACAAACCCATTCTTCATCATCATGAGGTGTTTTTATCTATTTTTACAATCTGCAGTGGAATTACATTTCAGTTTGGTGTAAACTACTGTCTCTATTCTTCTTCTTTGTCATCTGTTAACATCAGATCCCAATGGGCTCACACTGAGAAGAGGACACAATGAGGTTCTACCAAGAACCTCTGAGACCTTAAAGGGAACAAGAAAGAAGAAGAGGAGTGTAAAAACAGAAGACAGGGGAGCCATTTAAAGAGATGACCCTGGGACAGTGTGTACAATGACAGCGGGGGGGGGGGGGGGTGCTTCCGTGTATTTTACTCTGTACAAAGGTGGAAACAGAAGAGGCAGAGGCTACCACTACATTGTGACATAATGTATTCTCTGTAGAGTGTACAGGTTTTATGTTCTAAACTATTCATAAAGGTTTTCTCAGATCTAAAGTTAAATAAGCATATCTTTATAACCTTTACATTTGACATGTAATTACAGACAAATGGCAGCTGTTTATGTATACAGTGCATGCATGTGAAACATTATTAAAGAATGTGGTATGGACTGTTGTGTGCGGGACTGAGATGTTGTGATGTGTTTGCCTCAAACAGGTTGGGAAGAGTTGAAAACATCTCAGATAAGAACCAGCTGGTATTGTTTTCTTATGTAACATTTTTAAAACTCAACCAATAAATGTTTTTAAAGATTATTCCATGATGCACCTGTTTCAGTATTCTGTTCATAAACTAGATACAGGGCAGCATTGTTTTTACCAGGTTTTATTATGTAACAGACCAATACATAATAGTGTGTTAATAATCCAAAGAATCACATGAAAATTAAACTGGAATGCAGGCGACTGTCTACTGTCACATGTTCGTCCAGGAGGAGTGAATGCTGCAAGTCTTAATTTACTTAATTTCCCTCTGGGATTAATAAAGTATTTTTGAATTTGAATTGAATTGAATTGAATTGAAGTCAGTGATGCAATCTGCTGGGTTTCCTTAGATATAAAACTTTTAAATTTGATTCATTAGAATGTATGTATGATTGAATTGAAATGACTTTTCTTGTAAAGTACCCTGAGCTGACATATGCTGTGAATTGTTGCTATATAAATAAAACTAACTAAATTTATGAACTGGGGTCCGGTCTAGGGTGTACCTAATGACCACTGAAGATGGGCACCAGCCTCCTCCGTGGTTACGCATGGATAATCAGATATAGACAATAGATAGATGGATTTAATGTAGCGTACCAGAGAAAAGGGGGTTAATAAAATGTCACGTTTTTTTTTAAACATGAGAAAGAGAAAGAAATTAAGCATTATTTTCACAGTACGGAATAAAAGATGGCTGCGATGGACTGGCGACCTGTCCAGGGTGTACCCCGCCTCTCGCCCCATGACAGCTCTAGATAGGCACCAGCCACCCCCGCAACTCTGTATACGGTTGGAATAAAAGATGGCAGAAAAAGTATAATGCAGTCGCGGTTCTAGACCAAATTTATCAGGGGGGCAAAGGGTGGGGCCAGAGTTTGTTCATAGGGGCACAAAACAAAACAATGAAACAATATTTCAATATGTGATTGTTTAATATATTAAATGAGCCAAAGGGACTCTTATGGCTCATGATCCAGCAGATGAAACCCAATATGGCTGAAGCTAAAAGTTCAACAAATTAATTTTTAGCTCATTGTTAAAATAAAATAAAACTCCTCCCTGGGCTGCCACCTTATCGTGGTGGAGGGGTTTGAGTGTCCCAATGATCCTAGGAGCTATGTTGTCGGGGGCTTTTGCTCCTGGTAGGGTCACCCATGGCAATTTGGTTCTAGGTGAGGGATCAGACAAAGTGCAGCCCAAAAGACCCCTATGAAGAAAACGACAGATGGACTCAGTGTTCCCTCGCCCGGACGCGGGTCACCGGGGCCCCCCTCTGGAGCCAGGCCTGGAGGTGGGGCACGTTGGCGAGCGCCTGGTGGCCGGGCCTTTACCCATGGGGCCCGGTCGGGCTTAGCCCGAAGAGGTAACATGGGCCCCCCTTCCCATGAGCTCACCACCTGTGGGAGGGGCCATAGGGGTCGGGTGCTGTGCAGGATGGGCGGCGGCCAAAGGCGGGGACCTTGGCGGTCCGATCCTCGGCTGCAGAAGCTGGCTCTCGGGACGTGGAACGTCACCTCTCTGGTGGGGAAGGAGCCGGAGCTGGTGTGCGAGGTTGAGAGGTTCCGACTGGACATCGTCGGACTCACCTCGGCGCACGGCTCTGGCTCTGGAACCCGTCTCCTCGAGAGAGGTTGGACTCTCTTCCACTCTGGGGTTGCCCCCGCTGAGAGGCGCCGAGCTGGGGTGGGCATACTTGTTGCCCCCCATCTCGGCGCCTGTACGTTGGGGTTTACCCCGGTGAACGAGAGGGTAGCCTCCCTCCGCCTTCAGGTGGGGGGACGGGTCCTGATTGTTGTTTGTGCTTACGCGCCAAACAGCAGATTAGATTACCCACCGTTCTTGGAGTCTTTGGAAGGGGTGCTGGAGAGTGCTCCTCCTGGGGACTCCCTTGTTCTGCTGGGGGACTTCAACGCTCACGTGGGCAATGACAGTGAGACCTGGAGGGGTGTGGTTGGGCGGAATGGCCCCCCCGATCTAAACCCGAGTGGTGTCTTGTTATTGGACTTCTGTGCTCGTCATGGATTGTCCATAACAAACACCATGTTCAAGCATAAAGGTGTCCATATGTGCACTTGGCACCAGGACACCTTAGGCCGCAGCTCAATGATCGACTTGGTTGTCGTCTCATCTGATCTGCGGCCGCATGTTTTGGACACTCGGGTGAAGAGAGGGGCAGAGCTGTCCACTGACCACTACCTGGTGGTGAGTCGGCTCCGATGGTGGGGGAGGACGCCGGACAGACCTGGAAGGCCTAAACGTGTTGTGAGGGTCTGCTGGGAACGTCTGGCAGAGTCTCCTGTCAGAAGGAGCTTTAACTCACACCTCCGGCAGAACTTTGAACACGTCCCGGGGGAGGTGGGGGACATCGAGTCCGAGTGGACCATGTTTCGCGCCTCCATTGCCGAGGCGGCTGACCGAAGCTGTGGCCGCAAGGTGGTCGGTGCCTGTCGCGGCGGCAACCCCCGAACCCGGTGGTGGACACCGGCGGTAAGGGATGCTGTCAGGCTGAAGAAGGAGTCCTACCGGGTCTTTTTGGCTTGTGGGACCCCTGAAGCAGCTGATAGGTACCGACAGGCCAAGCGGGATGCGGCTCGGATGGTTGCTGAGGCAAAAACTCGGGCGTGGGAGGAGTTTGGAGAGACCATGGAAAACGACTTCCTTACGGCTTCGAAGCGATTCTGGTCCACCATCCGGCGTCTCAGGGGGGGAAAGCGGTCTGCCACCAACACTGTTTACAGTGGGGATGGTGTGCTGCTGACCTCGACGCGGGACGTTTTGGGTCGGTGGATGGAATACTTCGAAGACCTCCTAAATCCCACCGGCACGCCTTCCAATCTGGAAGCAGGGTTTGGGGACTTGGGGTCGGGCTCTCCAATCTCTGTTGCCGAGGTCACCGAGGTCGTTAAAAAGCTCCTCGGTGGCAAGGCTCCGGGGGTGGATGAGATTCGACCGGAGTTCCTCAAGGCTCTGGATGTTGTGGGGCTGTGTTGGTTAACGCGGCTCTGCAATATTGCGTGGACATCGGGGGCAGTTCCCTTGGATTGGCAGACCGGGGTGGTGGTTCCCCTGTTTAAAACGGGGGACCACAGGGTGTGTTCCAACTACAGGGGGATCACACTTCTGAGCCTCCCTGGTAAGGTCTATTCAGGGGTTCTGGAGAGGAGGGTCCGACGGATAGTCGAACCTCGGATCCAGGAGGAACAATGCGGTTTTCGTCCTGGCCGTGGAACACTGGACCAGCTCTACACCCTCAGCAGGGTCCTGGAGGGTGCGTGGGAGTTCGCCCAACCGGTCTACATGTGTTTTGTGGACTTGGAGAAGGCGTTCGACCGTGTCCCTCGGGGGGCCCTGTGGGGGGTGCTCCGGGAGTATGGGGTACCGGGCCCCTTGATACGGGCTGTTAGGTCCCTGTACGACCGGTGCCAGAGTTTGGTTCGCATTGCCGGCATTAAGTCGGGCTTGTTTCCGGTGAGAGTTGGACTCCGCCAAGGTTGCCCTTTGTCACCGATCCTGTTCCTAACATTTATGGACAGGATTTCTAGGCGCAGCCAAGGCGTTGCGGGGATCCGTTTTGGTGGCCTCAGGATCGGGTCTCTGCTTTTTGCAGATGATGTGGTCCTGTTGGCTTCATCGGAGCGTGATCTACAGCTTTCGCTGGAGTTGTTCGCAGCCGAGTGTGAAGCGGCTGGGATGAGAATCAGCACCTCCAAATCCGAGGCCATGGTCTTGAGCCGGAAAAGGGTGGGGTGCCTCCTCCGGGTCAGGGATGGGGTCCTTCCCCAAGTGGAGGAGTTTAAGTATCTGGGGGTCTTGTTCACGAATGAGGGAAAAATGGAGCGGGAGATCGATAGACGGATTGGTGGGGCATCTGCAGTTATGCGGGCGCTCTACCGGTCTGTCGTGGTGAAGAGAGAGCTGAGCCAAAAGGCGAAGCTCTCGATTTACCGGTCGATCTACGTTCCTACCCTCATCTATGGTCACGAGCTCTGGGTGGTGACCGAAAGAACGAGATCACGGATACAAGCGGCTGAAATGAGTTTCCTCCGCAGAGTGTCTGGGCTCTCCCTTAGAGATAGGGTGAGAAGCTCAGTCATCCGGAGGGGGCTCAGAGTAGAGCCGCTGCTTCTGCACATCGAGATGAGTCAGTTGAGGTGGCTCGGGCATCTGGTCAGGATGCCTCCTGGACGCCTCCCTGGTGAGGTGTTTCAGGCACGTCCCACCGGGAGGAGGCCCAGGGGAAGGCCCAGGACACGCTGGAGGGACTATGTTTCTCGGCTGGCCTGGGAGCGCCTTGGGGTTCCTCCCGAGGAGCTGGAACAAGTGGCTGGGGAGAGGGAAGTCTGGGTCTCTTTGCTTAGGCTGCTGCCCCCGCGACCCGACCCCGGATAAGCGGAAGAAAATGGATGGATGGATGGATGGATGTTAAAATAAAACTTTAAAGGTAAGAAATGAAATCGGTCCAAGAGATAATTTAGCTATGGTTTCTGTCCTAAATCATCTTAAAGTGATTTAGTATTATTTCTGCAGTACAGGGGCCATAAGAGGGGCCAGGATCAGTTCTATGGGGGCACTGGCCCCCGTTGGCCCCCATCTAGAACCGCCCATGGTATAATTTTGTCATAATAATTCAAGGATAAAAGAGAAAGTGATATTTCAGTGACATTACAGAAGGAAAGATGAAGTAAGTAAAAACAGGATGCAATGGTGGAGAGTAAATTGAGACAGAGGAAACATAGGCTTACTCTGCAGGATGAAGTTGAAACATTTTCCAAAGTAAAACCCAACCCTCTAGTGGACAAAGTAGAGAGTAGTATTTCAAATTCTCCCATAAAGTTAGTCTGGGAAGAAAACTTTCTGAAAATGCAGATAGAAAGTCTCCTGTGCTTGAAAAGCTTGGTGTTCATATACTGCATGTTACATGGTGTTTGGGGGTCATTCAACCTTCTAAGATCCTGGTTTTTCTATGTTGTATATAAAAAGTTTTTTCTCTGTAATAGATTGTGAGATTAAGATAAGATTCATTTTCACAATCACAGTTATAGTCTGCAAAAGAAAAAGCCAACACAAACATTACAAGAGCTGCTAAGCCTTTAGCACACTGCTAGAAATTGCTCAGTGTCACAAGGGACGTGCAGATGTCTCTTCCTTGAATGTAAACATGTTTAATGAAGACACGTTATATTGTCAGAAGTATTGAGTCATCACGCACATGACATTGAGTTACATCTCATTATTAATCTACAGGGTTTAATGTGTTATCGCTCCATCCTTTGCAGCCATAAAAGCTTCAACTGTTCTTTGAAGATTTTCCACAAGGTTTAGGAGGGCTTTTTGACTATACTTCCTGAAGGGCACTTGTTAGGTCAGACTCTATTCAATTCAATTCACTTTATTTATATAGCGCCAATTCACAACAGATGTCATCTCAAGGCACTTTACAAGAAAAGTAATTTCAATTCAACCATACATACAATCCAATCAGTTTAAAAGTTTTCTATTGAAAGAGTCCCAGCAGACTGCATCAAGTCATTGACTTCCAGAATCATGTTGGATGAGAGGCCTCAGATCCCAGTTTTCATGTTAATTCCTCCCAAAGGTGTTCTCTCAGGTTGAGGTCAGGACTTTGTTCAGGTCAGTCAGGTTCTTCCATACCAAAATGGAGCATTGATGTTTATAAACCTTGCTTTGGGGACTGGTGTTCAGTCATTTTGGAACATGAAAACATCATCCTCAAATGGATCACACCACGTTGGACATATTAAATTGTCCAAAACAATCTTAAAACATAAAAACTTTCTTTCACGGAATTAAGGGGCTGATCCCAACTACTGAAGGACAGCCCCATGCTATAAACCACCAAACTTTACACTTGGCTCAGAGCAGTCAGGCCATTGCCATTTTTCTGACAGCTGCCAAACACAGACTCATCCTTTGGATTTTCAAACTGAGAGATATGATTCATCCCTACAGAGATCACATCTCACCGTCAAGTCAATCCAGGGAAAGAGCTCCAAAAGCACACTGAGGTGAGTTCAATCTGCTTGAGATTGATGAATGACCACTTGGTTCAAATATTCAGAAAACTGAATCAAAATAGGTTTCAACAATTCAACTGTTTTAGGGTGTGCACACTTCTGTAACCATGTCATTAAAATCTTTCAGTTTTCCCCCTTAACAGATTTTTTGGTTCTTTATGTGATATTATTAGTGGTAAAAGCTTTGAATGATTTCTTATGATCTCGTTTCCAGAAACCAGGCATTTTACCGTGAGTGTAGACGTTTGAGAACTGCTGTAGGCTGGATGGTTTGACATTACTTCATAACCTCAGGTCTGCGATGGACTGGTGACCTGTCCAGGATGTACCCTGCCTCTCGCCCAATGATTGCTGGAGATTTTTCAAATTCAAAATTACTTTATTAATACCAAAGGGAAATTAAATGTTATTGTAACTAATTATCCAGGGTTTTTTAAAATGCGTTGTAGATGCTGGGGCGTGGGGAAGAATAATCTCCTGTAGCGTTCTGCAGATCTGAAGAAGCCTCTGTTTGAAGACGCTCTGTAGTTGTATGACAGTCTGATGTAGAGGATGCTCAGGGTTGTCCATAGTGTTCATTTTATGAAGAATGCTGTTTTGCACACTAATCTCCAGAGGGTCCTCAGCATCAAACCTATTTGCCAACAATCTCACAATGCCCAATATAATTGATGGAGGTGGTTTGAACTTCCTCCTTTTCTATCTCCACTTTGTTCCTGCTCTGTATCCATGGCATCTCCTTTTCAACTCCTCAGGGTTTTGTGGCTGTAGTTGAGGTCTTATTTGAGCTTTTGTGATGTTAATCAGCTGCTCCCAGTTGTAAACCACCTTGTTGCCATGGTTATACATCATAACAAATCTCTAAAAGGAAAAAAAGTATCAACAAAAATCCTTCCAGCTGCACAGCATTCAAAACCAGAGAGAACAGTTGTCCTAAAAAAATGTTTCTGCCAGAAATGGAGGAATCAAAGTTTAAAAAAAAGAAAAACAAACAGAACGAAAGTAACAGAGCTACTCGAACATGCTGCCGTCTTGAGCGGCGCAATTCCGGAACACTACAACCACCGTGTTTAACGTTGATGTTCTCACTTTGAAATGCTGTGTTAGTTTTACACCAGGTGTAACAGGACTCACACCTTCCAAAAAGTTCACTTTTGTCTCATCAGTCAACAGAATATTTTCCTGAAAAGTCTCTGGGATCATCAAAATGCTTTTGGAAAATGTGAAACAGGTCTTTCTGTTCTTTTGGGTCAGCAGTGGTTCTGGTCCTGAAGCTCGGGGATGGAGGCCATTTTTGCCCAATCTCTCTTTCCTATTGTTTAAACATCTCTGACCTTAACTGAGCCATTGAGGTCTGCAGAGCTTTAGATGTTGTTCTCGGTTCTTTTCTGACATCCTGAATGAGTGGTTGACTATATTCTCACTTGTTGTTAATATTCTTTAGATGCTGTGTTGGTTCTTGTGATCTTTTAGTCTATTTAATTTTGTTGGACTGGTTCAATTAAGGTGATAGTACAGTGGGGGAAAAAAGTTTTTTAGTCAGGCATCAATTGTGCAAGTTCTCCCACCTAAAAAGATGAGAGAGGCCTGTAATTTTCATCATAGGTATACCTCAACTATGAGAGACAAAATTAGGGGAACATTTCCAGAAAATCACATGTTCTGATTTTTAAATAATTTATTTGCAAATAATGGTGGAAAATAAGTATTTGGTCAATAATAAAAGTTCATCTACATACTTTGTAATAGTATATACCCTTTGTTGGTAATGACAGAGGTCAAACATTCTCTGTAAGTCTTTACTAGGTTTCACACACTCTTGTTGGTATTTTGGCCCATTCCTCCATGCAGATCTCCTCTAGAGCAAAGATGTTTTGGGGCTGTCGCTAGGCAACATGGACTTTCAACTCCCTCCAAAGATTTTCTATGGGGTTGAGATCTGAAGCCTGGCTAGGCCACTCCAGGACCTTGAAATGCTTCTTACGAAGCTACTCCTTCGTTACCCCGGCGATGTGTTTGGGATCATTGTCATGATGAAAGACCCAGCCACCTTTCATCTTCAGTGCCCTTGCTGATGGAAGGAGGTTTTCCATTAAAGATCTCACAATACATGGCCCCATTTATTCTTTCCTTTTCACAGATCAGTCGTCCTGGTCCCTTTGCAGAAAAACAGCCCCAAAGCATGATGTTTCCACCCCATGCTTCACAGTAGGTATGGTGTTCTTTGAATGCAACTCAGCATTCTTTCTCCTCCAAACACGACAAGTAGAGTTTTTACTAAAAATTTTATTTTGGTTTCTTCTGACCATATGACATTCTCCCAATCCTCTTCTGAATCATCCAAATGCTCTAGCAAACTTCAGATTGGCCTGGACATGTACTGGCTTAAGCAGGGGGACACGTCTGGCACTGCAGGATTTGAGTCCCTGGCGGCGTAGTGTGTTACTGATGCTAGCCTTTGTTACTTTGGTTACAGCGCTCTGCAGGTCATTCACTAGGTCCCCCCGAGTGGTTCTGGGATTTTTGCTGTTCTTGTGATCATTTTGACCCATAGGGGTGAGATCTTGCGTGGAGCCCCAGATTAAGGGAGATTATCAGTGGTCTTGTATGTCGACCATTTTCTAATAATTGCTACTACAGTTTATTTGGTCTTATTTTATACTGATAACCAGTTCAAACAGGTAATGAGTGGAGAACAGACGAGCCTCTTACAGAAGAAGTTGCAGGTCTGTGAGAGCCAGGAATCTTGCTTGTTTGTAGGTGGCCAAATACTTATTGTCCACCATAATTTGCAAATAAATTCTTTAAAAATCAGACCGTGTGATTTTCTGGATTTTTTTTTTGCTCGTTTTGTCTCTCATCTTTTTTTAAGTGGGAGAACTTGCAGAATTGGTGGCTGACTATATACTTTTTTACCCCACTGTATATGTACAAATATTTATGTAATTCATTTTCTCATATGTTATTGCTGTTCCTTTGTCTTAAATGTAAATTTTACTCTTGCTTACTATTGATGTAATGATATTATTGTAATTCTGCTCACCCATGTTCATTAATATGCTTGTAAAGCACGTTAAGTAGTGCAGAGTAATAATAGTGCCAGACAAATAAACTTGCATTGTGTGAAGAATTCCATATTTGCTTATTGGTATTTTGGACACTCTGCGGTACATAACTAGGCAGTAATACTCCATATGATATTAAGCTGGTGTTCAGTAAAAAAAAAGAGAGAGAATGAGAACTAAAACCAAAACACTGCTTTTCACTGCTCTCAGGTAAAGAATCTCTGAAAACCAACCAATAATATTTCTTTGAATGATGTCACATGATATGAAAGTTTATCCAAAGTTTGTTTTGTCTGTTTTTGCCATGCCCTCTGGGAAAGGACTATAATCAACGTCAATCAAGAGGTCGGGATAAAAGGATGTAGTTTAGCTTCTTTTACAAAGTAAAAGCCTGAAGCTTGTCACTGAAAAGTTCACTGAATTTAAATAGACTGACTGTAGGCGATCATCTGTTGTCTACCCACTTTCTCCTCTTCTGGGCTCTGCTTCCTGTTCTATATCAAACACTACTACTATCAGGCGCATTTTACTGGGATTCTGATAAAAAACATCTTTCTTTGCTTTAATTGTATAATCTTCCTGGATATTGACAAGATCAGCTGTCAGTGTTGAACATATAAATCCTGGCAAAACAAAATAAAAATAATGATCCCAGGTACAAAACTAACAGTTAAACATTCTGGCTTTGTAAAAAGATACTAACAAATAAAACACAATAAATATATGATTAATTCCACATGCTGTGTGTTCATAGATGGTGTTCTACATACCTTGGTTGGAACCTGTCTTTATTTGAATTTCTGTTGCCTCTCTATCATCTGGAACCAGTTTGCCTGATCTCTGACATCAACAGGGCATTTTCATTCACACAGCTGCTGCTCACTGGAGGGTTTCTTCTCTTTAGACCATTCTCTTTCAACCTGAGAGGTGGTTCTTTATCCAGCAGATCAACAGTTTCTGAAATGATCAGACAGGCCAGCTAAAATCAACAACCATGCCATGCCATCAAAGTCACTAACATCCACTTTCTTCTCCATTCTCATGCTCAGTTTGAACTTCAGCAATTCAATTCAAATTTAATTCAAAACTACTTCATTTATCCCAAAGGAAAATTGAATTATATCCTCCAAGTATCTTCAAAGAGTCGTTGTGGATGGTGTTGCGGTGGGCGGGAATGATCTCTGGTAGCAGTCAATCTTTCAACGAATCTGAAAAAACCTCTCACTGAAGACTGTTCCTGTAAGATATTCTCATGACTGTCATGACTGCCAATAGCTCAGTATCCAGGCAGCAGAGATGATATTCCACAGTAACATGTCCTGGATGAAACCATCAGTTGTTGCAAGCACTGCTAATCCATTTGCTTTGCCGCTCCTCTTTTAATCTCTGTATGGTTGGAGAGGGGGGTGTTGGAGTCAGATATATGATCCTTGTCTATTATGGTGGATGGAGGAGATGGTTTAAACTTTCTCCTTCTCTCTCTCCTCTTTGGTCCTGCTCTGCATCAATGAACCCTCCTGTTCAACTCTTCGGGTTCTAGCTCTGGTATAATTTTGGCTTTTAAAGAAACATGGGGCAGGATTTGTAAATAAAATAAACATCCATGTCCAGTTTTTTAATGCTGTTGGGTGATGAAGTGTTATAAACCAAAAAGAATGAGCCTACCCATGTATCGCTCCATTTTCTTACACTGGCTGTGTGCTGCAAAACGTGCTGCAGTTCGGGGGGCGAATTTCCCGCGCTGTCCTACGGATGTGACGTCAATTGACACGGCTTGCGTATTCTCGACAGCTTTAAAAGAGGAAGAAAAATGGTCACAGACCTCCATTGATTTAATTGTGAGAATGGATTCTTCTCTTCTGCAACTGGGAAACAACCAAGGACGACTCACAGCACACTAAAAAGTGGCACTAAGAAAAAGAAGTATGTCACTGTGAAGAGGTATGTTTTTTTGTGAAGCGTTTGTGCGCGCTCCCGTGCGGCTGGCTGCAGTTACTTGCAGCGCCGGCCGCGTCGCTCGTGAGTTTGTTCCTTCATTCTGCCCCATGCTCCTTTAAGATGCTAATCATCTGCTCCTGTTTATTAAACAAACATCACATTGTTGCCACGGTTATGCAACTGCCCAAAAGCAAAAATATAAGGACAAAGTCTACAAAAAGAACAAATCAGACCTAACATTAGGGAGCGATTCCAACATGCTACCACCATGAGTGGCACAATTCTTACTTTTACCACTTCTGGAGGCCTAAATGCATTGAGTTGCTGCCATGTGATTGGCTGAGTATCAAATGAGTGTACCTAATAAAGTGGCCAGTACACAACATTTTCTCAGCATGTTTGCTGTCAATCTCCTGTTCCGTCGGTATGTGTTCCCCCATCGAGATGTGATTCGGCCTAAACTTAATGTGATCCATCTGTTGAGCAGCAGCCGCCTCGCATGTGGGTGGACCGGAAACACATCTCCAGGGGGGAACTCATATCGACGTGACACCTCAATGCTCTGTCAGTAGTTTATTTTGAAAAGCAGCGGAAGTTCTCTGCGTAGTAGCGGTACCTTTCCACGAAGACAACAAGAATCCGTGGAGTTGACTCGACGAAAGTTTGGGAATGTGGAGGGAGACGGTTCGGGTCTTTTTAACTTGATTTAACGAGAATTTAGACGGACTACTTTTTTCTTGATGTGAGATCATTAGCTTCTGGGCATGTGGTGGTGCTTCTCCTCCGCGGTGAGGTGGAGGTTCCTGGGGTTCCCTGGGTCAGCCTGCACTGATTTCCTCCTCGGCTGGTAAGTCAGACTGTAGTTGTCTCTGTCTGTGGCCCAGTCCCAGATAGTGCAGCGGATTGTTCTCCGTCCACCACCTGTTGTTCCACCAGGGGAATTAAAGCAAACCGCATTATATTTTTACTCACGGGCCACGGCGGAAAGGGGAGGATGTTTCAGACCTCACTGAGCACACGAAGCAGCCTTGCTCACTGCGCTTTATTACAACACAAACCATGAAATATGCGATAATTATGGAATATGAAGCAACTGCACCTCTGCTGCTCTGTACAGTGGAGAAACATGAACAGACTCCACCTTACAGTCTTGTTTACCATATTATTCTAGCGATGTTTACATCATATGACTTTATACAGTACAGTTAGTCATCTACATTTTAAACCGTATGTTTACGTGGAATTCCTTGTTAAACTACGTTACATCAATGGCCCCTGGAGGGCCCATATTTCAGCACATGTAAACACTTAAGGAGGATTGGAATAGATTTTACTTGGGTATTAATTGTGTTTATTGCAATGACAATGTTAGGAGGTGGTACAACAAAATATTCATCAGGTTTATGTCAAAACAAATGGTTCAGTGTGAAAGAACGTAAAGATACAAATAGTGTCTGTGTATTCAGTGGAGCAGTGGTTCCCAAACTGTTCCGCTTCTTACCGGCAAAATAAAAACGTAAGAGGGTCATGACCCCAGCTCTTGGTTGAGGAGGCAAGCATTTTTGATGAGTCGGCTAAAAAGTGGTACAATGGCAACATAATCAGCATAACAACCAACTTATTGACCATTATGTAGCATTTATTCATTTAAGTCCTGTTTTTTATCTTTTGGACTTTATCAGAGGTCTTGATTGATTTTTTTTGTTGATGTTCATTTTGACTGACGGGGTCAAAAAAATCTGGTCATTATCAATTTTTACCTGCCAATTTAAAAAATGATAATAATGACATATTCAGTAGTATTTAATTGTCATTCATTCATTTTAATTGATATTCAATCTAATTGATATTCAATCCGAACAAATTTAACAGAGAATCCACATTGAATAGATTAATAGGCTAAATGTGTTAATTATGATCATTTGATTATGAACACAACCTGCTGTGGCCTGAACTCTCCACATGGAGCTGAACTGCTCTCTTGCTTGTGTGAAACGAAGGCTCAATCCAAGCTGTGTTGCCACACTGGAGACTAGAATTACTAGAATGACACCTGGACTCTATATAAAACTATATATGCTTCATTTGGGTTATTTTCGTGACAGGATCTAAAGACCCAAAGCTTGAATATTACGCCTCATTTCCACTGAGCGGTAGGGTTAGTTTTTTCTCAGGCCACTAACATGAGAAATATTAACACCAGGGAACGGACGCTTCTGGCTTCCCCATTAATAATTACTTCTCAGTGTACGGTAGTTGTTTTGTTGCTGTGAGTAGAACCTGCAGTCGGCTGCTGAACAGACAATCTTCACAGTAGTATTTAATAAGAACAATATGTGTCACCTCTTCAGCTCAACATCTTCAGCACTATATCCTACGGTGGCCGGGAAGTGCAAAACAAAATTACAATAACCTGAAACACTTTTACATTTTTACAGAAACACATTTTCAAGTTTACCGAAACACATTTACAAATTTACAGAAACACATTTACAAGTTTACCGAAACACAATTACAAATTTACAGAAACACATTTACAAATTTACCGAAACACATTTACAAGTTTACCGAAACACAATTACAAATTTACAGAAACACAATTACAAATTTACAGAAACACATTTACAAGTTTACCGAAACACATTTACTAATTTACAGAGACACATTTACAAGTTTACCGAAACACATTTACAAATTTACAGAAACACATTTACAAATGTACAGAAACACATTTACAAATGTACAGAAACACATTTACAAGTTTACCGAAACACATTTACAAATTTACAGAGACACATTTACAAGTTTACCGAAACACATGTACAAGTTTACCGAAACACATGTACAAGTTTACCGAAACACATTTACAAATTTACAGAAACACATTTACAAATGTACAGAAACACATTTACAAATGTACAGAAACACATTTACAAATTTACTGAAACACATTTACAAGTTTACCGAAACACATTTACAAGTTTACCGAAACACATTTACAAGTTTACCGAAACACATTTACAAGTTTACCGAAACACATTTACAAGTTTACCGAAACACATTTACAAGTTTACCGAAACACATTTACAAGTTTACCGAAACACATTTACAAATTTACCGAAACACATTTACAAGTTTACCGAAACACATTTACAAGTTTACCGAAACACATTTACAAGTTTACCGAAACACATTTACAAGTTTACCGAAACACATTTACAAGTTTACCGAAACACATTTACAAGTTTACCGAAACACATTTACAAGTTTACCGAAACACATTTACAAGTTTACCGAAACACATTTACAAATTTACCGAAACACATTTACAAGTTTACCGAAACACATTTACAAGTTTAATTCAATTCAGTTTATTTATATAGCGCCAATTCACAACAGATGTCATCTCAAGGCATTTAACAAGAAGTCATTTCAATACATTTATACAAACATTCCAATCAGTTAAAAAGTTTCCTATTTAAGGAATCCCAGCAGATTGCGTCAGTCATTGGCGTGAGGTTGGGCCCTGTTGATGCAAACTTTCCAACCACAGCAATCCTTCAGCAATCCCTCATACTGAGCAAGCATGTAGCGACGGTGGAGAGGAAAAACTCCCCTTTAACAGGAAGAAACCTCCAACAGAACCAGGCTCAGTAGGAGCGGCCATCTGCCACGACCGTCTGGGGGTTTGAGAAGACCGAGCAGAAACACAGAAGGAACAGAAGATCTGATATAAGGGAACTTTCTATGTTACAGAAAGTAAAAAGTTGATAACAGGACACAGTGGATGTTCAGTTACTGGGAGGATCATCCCAGTCGATTCCCCCCGTCCAACAGGGCATTGCAGCCAAGCAGGATACCAGACCAGGTATATCTTCTATGGAGAGAAAAAACACTGAGAGAAAACAAAGTTAACAGTCGAAATAACAGAATGTACTGTAATACAACTGGAGAGTCGTAGGAGAAAAGGAAGTAGCAGAGTGAAGAAAATTGGTAAGTCTGTCCTCCAGCAGTCTAAGCCTATAGCAGCATAACTACAGAGATAGCTCAGGATGACCTAAACCACTCTAACTATAAGCTTTATCAAAAAGGAAAGTTTTAAGCCTGGCCTTAAAAGTAAACAGAGTGTCTGCCTCACGGACTAAAGCTGGGAGCTGGTTCCACAGGAGAGGAGCCTGATAACTAAAAGATCTGCCTCCCATTCTACTTTTAGAAATCCTAGGAATTACAAGTAAACCTGCAGTCTGAGAGCGAAGTGCTCTGTTAGGAACATAACGAACAATTAGATCTCTGATGTATGATGGAGCTTGATTATTAAGGGCTTTGTATGTAAGAAGAAGGATCTTAAATTCTATTCTGGATTTAACAGGGAGCCAATGAAGGGAAGCTAAAACAGGAGAAATGTGATCTCTCTTTTTAATATTCATCAGAACTCTTGCTGCCGCATTTTGGATCAACTGAAGGCTTTTAATGGCATTTTGTGGACTACCTGATAGTAAAGTATTACAGTAGTCCAGCCTTGAGGTAACAAATGCATGGACTAGTTTCTCAGCATCACTCCTGGACAGGATGTTTCTAATTTTAGCAATATTCCGGAGGTGAAAGAAAGAAATCCTGGAAACCTGTTTAATATGGGATTTAAATGTCAAGTCTCGGTCAAAAATAACGCCGAGGTTCTTTACGTTATTACTGGGGGCCAATTTAATGCCATCCAGATGAAGTGATTGACTAATCAGTTTCTGTTTAAGAACTTCTGGTCCAAAGACGGCAACTTCTGTTTTGTCAGAATTTAAAAGCAAAAAGTTTAGGGTCATCCATGTTTTTATGTCTTCCAGACATGCCTGTAATCTACCTAACTGACTGGGTTCACCAGGATTTATGGATAAATATAGTTGTGTATCATCTGCATAGCTGTGGAAATTTACCCCATGCTGTCTAATGATTCTACCAATTGGGAGTATATATATGGTGAACAGAATTGGTCCAAGCACAGAACCCTGTGGAACTCCACAAGTAACTCTTGAGAGTGAAGGAGATTTATCATTTAGATGAACAAACTGGAATCTATCAGACAAATATGATTTAAACCAGCCTAGTGCTGTTCCTTTGATCCCTGCAACATGTTCAAGCCTTTCTAAGAGAATATTATTATCGACTGTGTCAAAAGCAGCACTGAGATCTAACAAAACCAGAACAGACACAAGTCCATTATCTGAGGCCATGAGAATATCATTAGTAACCTTCACCAGTGCTGTTTCAGTGCTATGATGAGCTCTAAAACCTGACTGAAACTCTTCAAACAGCTCGTTATTGTTTAAATGCTCACAGACTTGATTAGCAACAATTTTCTCAAGGACTTTGGATAAGAAAGGAAGGTTAGATATAGGTCTGTAATTCACTAAGTCGTCTTGATCAAGGGAAGGTTTCTTGAGTAAAGGTTTAATTACAGCTATTTTAAATTCCTGTGGTACGTATCCATTTACTAAGGATAGATTCATCATATCCAAAATGGGGCCAGGAACCAAATGGAACACTTCTTTAAATAAGTTTACAGAAACACATTTACAAGTTTACAGAAACACATTTACAAGTTTACAGAAACACATTTACATATTTACCGAAACACATTTACAAATTTACTGAAACACATTTACAAGTTTACAGAAACACATTTACAAGTTTACTGAAACACATTTACAAATTTACAGAAACACATTTACAAGTTTACCGAAACACAATTACAAATTTACAGAAACACATTGACAAGTTTACCGAAACACATTTACAAGTTTACCGATACTTCCCCACTGATATTAGAGCTCAGATTAATATTAATTGTTTTATATTTTTATTGCTCAAGCAAACTGATCTGGAGTCGGCTGCTGATTGGATGGTCCAGTTTAAAATTGGGATGGATTAATTCTTTTGTATGTGGAGACTGGTGATCTGGACACATACACCTCATGTCTCTAACCTCACAGTTTGTTGTTGCTTCGCTTTGCTTACCTTGGACTGGCTGAGTGGCTGCTTTTCCAATCTCCTCAGAAATCTGCTAATGTGCTTATTGCTGGTACTGGTACCACAGGAGACTAATGCTGTGTTCTAACTCAACCCTGACTCACAGGCCAAGAATTGTTGTATTGCCTGAGGGGCTGTTTTAGCCTTTGGCTCATCTCCAGGATCACTCTTCCTACATTGGCACAGGTAGAAGATCCCAGGTAGGAATTAGGCTAATTCATAGAACAGGGGTGTCCAAAGGCAGTCCTCAGGGTCCGGTATGCTGTATGTTTTAGTTATTTTCCAGGTTTAACACACCTGAATCAAACGAGGGCTCGCTAGGAGGCCTCTCCATGCTTTGCCATGCTAAGGAGGTAGTTGGACATTTTTAATTGGTTCTGTTGGAGCAGAGACTCATCAATTGGCGCTTTTCCACTAGCACCTTCTCAGCCTGGCTCCGCTTGGCCTGGTTGCTTTCAGGACTAGCTCAAGTGGGTGGGCTCGTCATATGGTGGGCGGCCCCAGAGTACAAAAAGAAATCTGTAGCTATGCGACGGATTTAACTAAACAACAATAGATGACACTGTAGAGATTTTCAGGATTCTGCTTAGTCTGTGGCTTTTGTCTGACTCCATAGACAAGAGACCCTGGAAAAGACGAAATAGTCTTGAGAAGTACAAAGAGTGGGGGAGGCCATAAAGAGGCATGAAGTGGAAGATAGGATATGGGCTAGACCACTTGTGAAGGGAAGCTAAAGCTAATGTTAGCCTTCTGTAGTGGGCTATAAATATGCAAAAGCCCATCTTAAAACTATGTAAATGGCGATGAATTATGGTTTAGTAATATGTATGCTGTGTGTGTTTCAGACTACTGTCCTATAATTTCATTGCGGCAGGTACGGATGAAACTTTAAAAATTTGAATATTGTGCAAGTTCATTTATTTCAGTAATTCAACTTAAAAGCTGAAACTAATATATGAGATAGACTCATTACATGCAAAGTGAGATATGGCAAGCCTTTATTTGTTATAACTTGCCCTTTATGAAAACCCCAAATTCAAAATCTCAGAAAATTTGAATATTAGAATCTCATGTCTCTCATCTTTCTCTTGGTAATGCACCATTGAGAGTTTGCTGGCCAGTCGAGCCCAGTAATCCCACGGTCATTGAACCAGGGTTTGGTACTTTTGGCAGTGTGGGCAGGTGACAATCCGTGCTGTAAAATGAAGTCAGCATCTCCATAAAACTCTTCTGTGAAAGGAAGAATGAAGTCCTCCAAAAGTCCTGGTAGATGGCTGTGTTGACTCTGGACTTAATAAAGCTCAGTGGACCAAACCAGCAGATCAACACAGACTGTGGAAACTTCACACTGTGCCTCTTTATTTTTCCTCCAGACTCTGGGACCTTGGTTTCCAAATGAGATGCAAAATTTACTGTTCTTTTTTCTTTAGCCCAGGTAAGAGGCTTCCGATGTTGTTTGTTGCTCAAAAGCGGCTTGGCACCCTCTCTTTCATGATAAAACTTAAATCTTTACCCAAGTAACTTTCTATTAATGTGCTTTGATACAGCACTTTGGGAACACCCAACTTCTTTTGCAATTACCCTTTGAGGCTTTCTCTCCTTATGTCAATGATGATTTTCTGCACAACTGTCAGGTCAGCAGTCTTCTCCATGATTCTGATTTCTACTGAACCTGACTGGGACACCATTTAAAGGCCCAGGAACCCTTTATAGGTGTGCTCTAGGTAGGTGTCACACTCTAATCTTTAGCTAATTAGAGTGTGACACTTTGAGCCTAAAATATAGAACCTTTTCACAATATTCTAATTTTCTGAGATTTTGAGTTTGGGGTTTTCATAAGCTATAAGCTGTTAATCATCAAAACTATAACAAATAACGGCTTGAAATATCTTGTTTTGCATGAAATGAGTCTATATCATATATTAATTTAACCTTTTAAGTTGAATTACTGAAATAAATGAACTTTTACACAATATTCTAATTTTCAAGTTTCACCTTTATGCACATTTAACTGGCCTCTTAGTGGTGTGATGCTGTTGCTCCTGGTTTCACAGAAAATGCTTTTGGCAGACTGAAGGGAAGATGGCATTGCCTTCTTAAATGTAATGACTGATGTCCAACTTATTAAGTCTATGGTGCCAACCTGCTGCTCTCCATAACCTGTGAAACTCATGAAGAGACTTGAGAGACAACTACTTTAGATTTGAAACCATTCATTTTAACTTTAACATGGGTTTGCTGAATCCATAGCACTTTGCGTATGTTACTCCCAACTAATCTTCAGAAGTTTTTCCTATGATTTATCCCAGGGGCCCACAACTTCTGGCTGCAGGCTATATAATCGAAAAACAGAAATAATTTTCTTTTTTTCATCTTTCAAATTTAAGCATTTCACTTTTATTTTGCAGCTCTAGACAATTTTTACTTTATAGCAGCCAGGAAAAAAGTTGCTATCTAATTTGAAAAGGTTGCCGAACCCTGATCTATCAGATATGATTTTGGGAAATGAATAAGGAACCATTCAATTGTTTCAGTGATGATCCATTAACATTGAAATGGCAAATGTTTAGGTTGCACTATGTAAGTTAGTCCACAAACAAGCTCAGATGAAATTACAAATCACAATGCAAACAGATAATTTACACATTTTTATTGGACAGGTATGTTTACAGACAAAAAGGCAGTCGCACATATCTGTGGGTCATGGTGTGTGCAATCTCTCCCAGCACCCCAAGGAAGGCTTGATTGAAGGCAGAATTTTGTCATCTCCTTCCTTCGCAAGACAGCTTCCTGCTCCAAACGTATTTGTCCCATTGAGCCTGGTACTGCTCCTCTGCTGCTTGCATCGCAGTGATAAATGATTGGTTGTCTGTGGAGACCCTCTTCCTCTTTCCGTTTCGGTTGACATTGCTTCAGAGTGCTCGTAGCCACAAACAGCCATAAGCTCCGACACCTCCTTGAACATCTTCTCATTGTGTGTAGCTCCATCTAGCTCCCACTGAATCTTCTCTTCAGCTAACAAGCTCAGAAAAGTCTGGACCTCTGCATTGGACCACGACACTGGTTTTGGTGTTGTCTTTTTCCTCAGCAAAAACTACACAGATCCAGTTACCGTAGTGAGTTTTAAAAATGTTGGTCCGTTATTGTTAAGAGAGTCTGTCATGTTACGCAACCAGTGACTCCACCCTCCAGCCCCGTGGTTCCCAACCTGGAGTCCAGGACTACCCAAGGGGTTCCTTGAGAGATTGTAGGGGTCTGCACAATTTTGTCTTTGCTGAGGTTACCAAAATTATATTTGTAAATATTACATTGATAAAATCCAAATGGCAAAAAGAAAATTTTCTCTGTAGCCTACAAAAGAAGAGTAAGAGCAAAAACCTACAATTACTGTTTATTTTTTGCAGATAAAAGTTAGTAATTAATCACTTTTAAAGTATGCAGGTTTGGGGTCCTGGCTTGTCTTGGACACAAGGAACAAAGGTTCGGAACCACTGCTCTAGCCAATCAGTGACCGACCGACCTCGCATTTTAGGCCCTGCTTTGCCCTCATGGCCACAGTGAAGTTGGTTCTAAAAATGGGACCGGGACAGCCCAACTGATACGTGTGGAAAAGCCTTGGAAGTGGGTGAAGCCAAGTCGATCCAGCCTGAGTAGATGCTAGTTGAAACGGCCCATAAAAGCGGCAGTACACTGACCCTTGAGGACTGGATCTCCTCAGCAGGGGATGTTCTGTGTTCTTGATAAGAAACATATCTGGCCTCAAGGAGACTTGGTGATCATGTTTGTAATGTCAACAGAAAGGCTTAGCATGTAGTGTGTTTATTAGTTAGTTATTTAATTGTAGAAAAACTGTCTTAGAATCCTAAACACTCCAACCTGTTTCATACTTTAACACATCTAGTTTTATTACTAGATCTAGTTGATCCACTGGAACAAAGAAGGTGAAAACAGCCAGTCATACTTTGAATTTTTCTACAAAATTGACTGTCATCATTAATGGTTCCATTCAAAGTGAGGTGATGGGCAGCAATATGCCTTGGAAGCGTCTGCTATTATTTCTGAGTGTTTGTCTCACTTGAACGAAGTCCACAAACTCATAGAAACGGAGATCAGAGTGTAACGACGTTTCTGAGTGGGGAAAAAAATGATAACTCGCCTCCATGTCTTTGTGTAGCAAGTGTGTAACTTCTTTATCCAACAGTTTTTTTGTGTCGTTTTTACTTAAAGGAGTCATAACCTAGTATTACCTTGGATACCCACGTTCTAAAAAAGAAAAGTTGAAAAAAAGTAAAAAAACACAGAGCTTTGACCCTTATTTCTGAAGGCATTATTGTTTCCCGAGATCTGATGCGATATTTTGCCTGTCCTGGACGGTCTTTGTAATAATGCAAATAAGGGGCGCGTTGATTGGTGGTTTTCTAGGTCATTTGTTGTTTGCAAAGTAGCAGCCATTACCCGTGTTGTCCTCGATGCTACTACTCCCGCTGCAAGTGTTAACCATGCTGATATATATTGATTTCCCCGCTATTTAGCACAGAATATTGAGATCTGACTGCTAATAACTATAGTCAATGGGCTTGATCAGTCAATTTGCCCTCCAGGCAGAAGCTGGGGGGCAGGAGCTTGGGCACGTGACGTCACATTTCAACGTGTCCATATTTAACTAATCACATTTTATCTTGTGACATTTTGTGAGATTTCCTGTTTGATCTTGGAATTTTCATGAGTAAAATCGGTAGTGTCTCGTCATTGCCGTGTGGCAATTTTTACCGATACACACCCCTAGTTTTTCCAGGTTTTTTTTTTTTTTTTTTGGGTCTCTCAAGGTTTAGAAATCATACGAGTAAAGTCTGTTATTGAGCTTTTTCTGAAGAAAGACGGCTAGATAAACAACTTTGCAGTCTTCTGACTCTTCTTCTTCTGGCACTTCTGGATCTTTGTCCTCACTCTCTTCTTCTTTGTTCTAGCTCTTTTTCTTCTGGCTCTTCTTCTGTTGCTTTTTTTTCTTCTGACTCTTTTTCTTTGGGCTCTTCTTCTGGCTCTTTTTTTTCTTCTGACTCTTCTTTGGGTTTTTCTTCTGGCTCCTTTTCTCCTACTCTTCTTCTTTGGGCTCTTCTGGCTCTTTTTCTTCTGATTCTTCTTTTTCTGGCTCTTCATTTTTGGCTCTTTTTCTTCTTCTAGCTCTGGTTCTTTTGGCTCTTCTCCTTCTACTGGCTCTTCTTCTGGCTGCTTTTCTGACTCTTCTTGTTCCTGCTCTTCTGGCTTTTCTTCTTCATCTTGCTCTTCTTCTTCCTTCTGGCCTTCTTCCTTCTGTCCTTCTTCTGACAGTTCTTGTTCTGGCTCTTCTCTTTCTGTTTCTTCTGGCTCCTTTTCTGGCTCACCATCTTATTCTGGCTCTTCTTCTTTTTCTGGATTTTCTTCCATTTTCTGGCCCTTCTTCTTTTGGCTCTTCATCTCCTGGCTCTTCTTCATCTTACTCTTTCTTCTTCTGACTCTTACTGCTGGTTCTTGGGTTCTACGGCTATTCTGGTTCTTCTTTGGTTCCTACTTCTTCTGGCTGTTCTTTTTCTCTCTTCTTCCTCTGGCTCTTGTTTTTCTGGTTCTTCATCCTCCGACTCTTCTGGCTCTTCTATTTGTTCATGCTCTGGTGGCTCTTCTTCATTTGGTTGTTTTTCTTCTTCTGGCTCTTCTACCTTTGGCTTTTCTGGCTCTTTTTCTGGTCCTTCTTCTGGTTCTGTTTCTGCTTATTTTTTCGTCTCTTGTTCTTTATGTGGCTCTTCTACTACTGGCTCTTCTTTTTGTGGCTCTTTTTTGGATTCTTCTTCTGGTCCTTCTTCTTGCTTTTCTGGCTCTGGTGCCTTTCCTTGTTGTGGGTCTTGTTCTTCGTCTGGGCCTTGTTCTTCTTCTAGCTCTTCTCCTACTGCTGGCTCTTCTTCTTCTGGCTGTGGTGACTTTTCTTCGGGCTGCTTTTCTGACTCTTCTTCTGGCTCTTCTTCTCCTTCTTCTCCCCCTCCTCCCGGCTTCCTCTCCTTCGGAGTGAAAGTTGAGTGAGTGAGATCTCAGTGTTGATTCTTAATACTTTTTCTGTTTTCCTTTGTTGTTTGCTGTTTTTTTCTCTCTCGGTTGGTTTAGTTTAATTAATGTTCTTTTGTTGTTTTTTTTACAGTTTTTGGGTGTTTTGACACCATGGTAAGTGCCGGTGGCTTTACTACACTCACGTAGAAACATGGCATCAGGGTCAGTGCCGGTTTTCCGTTTGGCTTGTACAAGGCTGCTTTAGCTGTAGGAGAGGTAATCACAGCAGATTTCACAGCTCTGTGAAATCTGCTGCTCAGATGAACGAAGCTGTGGTCCTGCTTTTTGAGATAGTAGATCAGGTTAATAAACTGGTTGAAAAGGGGATCACTGTTGGGGGAGCTATTGTGTCAGTTGTTCCACTGGCACAACGTGTTACCCGTGTCACCTTGTCTAATGTCCCTCCGTTTATTAGTGACGAGTTCTTGAAGCGGGAGCTTTCAGACATTGAAAAGTGGTGTCTCCGATTGAAAATTTTTGTCTGGATGTATATCAACTTTATTCAGTCAAGTTGTTTCCCACAGAGATCAGATGTTTATGATCCTTCCCAACAAGTCTGAAGAGCTCAACCTGCTCTTTTATGTCAGAGTGGATGACTATGATTACATATTGTTTGCTACATCATCTACTATGAAGTGTTTTGGCTGTGGGGAATAGGGACACCATCAAGGTGTGTCCGAACAAGTCTGGTTTGGTGTCTGCTGATGCAAGGCAAAAAAGCTCCGCCTTCGCAGAGCCCCGCGAGCCTGATGCTGGCGCTGAGGGGGTAGTGCTGGGGCGGTGATGACGGAGTCTAGTGTGGACCAAAATCAGGAGAAGGGTGACACACAGGTAAACATAAAGAATGAGTCCAGTGTTAAGCAGAGAAGTGAGTTGCGTGAAAAAGAAAAAAAAATAGACGGTGGTGGAGGTGAAGATATAAGATAATTATAATGGCTTGCATTTATATAGTGCTTTTCAAGACTCTCAAAGCGCTTTACAACTCCATTATTCATTCACTCTTACATTCCCATACTGGTGGAAGCAAGCTATGAATATAGCCACAGCTGCCCTGAAGCAGACTGACAGAAGCGAGGCTGCCATATCACACCATCGGCGCCTCTGGCCAACACCAGTAGGCAGTCAGGTGAAGTGTCTTGCCCAAGGACACAACGTAGAGGTGGAAGCTGGAATTGAACCCACAATTTCTGGGTTGCAGGCTGACAACTCTACCACTGAACTACAGCTGCCCCTGAGATATATAGTTGTGCAGGAGGAAGGGGTGGGGGATTTGGTGACAGGGTGTGACAGCAAACAAATGGGAATAAAAGGTGTAACTGTTGTTAGTCATGCATGGTTAACTGTATCTGGTGAGGTTGCAGAAGAATCAATAAGAGAAACTGGATGTGCTTGTGCTGCGCAGGTTAGTGAGCTAGATCCTGCAGGTCAACCTGAAGAGATGGATCTTGAAGTTCCTGCACCACCTGGAAAATGCCACAGTAAGAAAAGAATTGTCTGTTGAAAGTGAAGCTGGTGCAGAAGCTGGAACTAAAGCCAGCAAACAATGTCTGGCAGCTTGGTAAAAGAGCTGGGGTCTCATTTATAAAGCTTGCTTACGCACAAAACGGGGTCTGAAAACTACGTATGCAACTTTATACGCAAAGTTTGGGATTTATAGAAAAAAACGTGACGGAAAAATGTGCGCAACTTTAAGCACACTAAGGACCTTGCTTACGCACTTTGTGGACACGAAGGGCCCTGACAGCACAGCAGGAGAGATGGCAAAATTGTGAATTTAAGATGCAGTATATTTTCAGGCATGTAGAGCACTGCACAAACAGACGAACACACAACCAACAGCCCCCTCCCTCATTCCGTCTATGTACTGAGAACAAAAATGAGAATCCAAATGAAAATATGGTACATTTAAGAATTATGGTCATATGTATGCCTTCAGATTAAATAGCATGTGCACTTATTGGTGTAGTAATTTTGATAAGGTGTGTAGCAATTAGTGTGATTACTGAGTAGACATGTATGCCGCTGTGACACTCCTGCGTAATGCGTCACAATGGATGCGCTGGCACTCCTGGAAGATTACGCCAACGGTAGGATCCGGATGGAGAGACTGTTTAGAGAGCACACAGATTTTCTAGCCCATTATGATAACTGGCTAATCGGACGATTTAGATTTCCCTAGAGTAATTCTTCTAAATCTATGAGCTGAACTCGGCCCGGCACTGATGGAGCTGGCCCCCCATTCAGCTGTATTTTCGGTCCCATGACTCTCCGCTGCATCCAACGGTGTAACTGTGGACATAACATGAGCTGTCATTTTCTTCTATTAAAGTCTCATTTACTAATTCAATCTTAATAAAGTTTAAACTTTAACAGTCTCTTCTGCCTGGTCAGTGTCTCCCTCTTTCTCCGGCACAATGCCATGCACACTTGCAGGTCCGAGTATTGCTGTTATTCTTGCAGCAAGGGGTGTGGGACTGGATGTTCCAGGGCCCCCACCTGTGGCAGACACACTCTGGCGGTGGCATGCCATTTCCTCTTCGCCTCCACCTTCAGATCGGACCACTTCTTTTTGATCTCTGCCACAGATCTCTCAGTTGAGCTCACAGCATTGACAACTCCAACAACGCTGTGCCATTCTGTGGATTTCAGTTTGTTTGTGATTCCACAACTGTGACCGCCAAATAAAATTTTTTTTTGCTGTTCCACCTCACCCACAAGAACTTCCACATCAGTATCGCAGAGAGAGAGAGATCTATCTATATCTATATATCTATATAAATATATAGATAGATAGATCTATATATATATATATATATATATATATATATATATATATAGATAATTATATATATATATATATATATATATATATATATATATATATATATATATATATATATATATATATATATATATATATATATATATATATATATATAGATCTATAGATAGATAGATAGATATATCTATATACAGAGATATATATATCTAGAGATAGAGATATATACATATAGATATATCTATATATCTATATACAGATATATAGATATATAGATAGATATAGATATAGATATATATTGTGATAAAGTTCATTCTTTTCCATAATGTAATGATACAAATTAAACCTTCATATATTTTAGATTCATTGCACACCAACTGAAATATTTCAGGTCTTTTATTGTTTTAAAACTGATGATTTTGGCATACAGCTCATGAAAACCCAAAATTTCCATCTCAAAAAATTAGCATATCACGAAAAGGTTCTCTAAACGAGCTATTAACCTAATCATCTGAATCAACTAATTAACTCTAAACACCTGTGAAAGATTCCTTAGGCTTTTAAAAACTCCCAGCCTGGTTCATTACTCAAAACCGCAATCATGGGTAAGACTGCCGACCTGACTGCTGCCCAGAAGGCCATCATTGACACCCTCAAGCAAGAGGGTAAGACACAGAAAGACATTTCTGAACGAATCGGCTGTTCCCAAAGTGCTGTATCAAGGCACCTCAGTGGGAAGTCTGTGGGAAGGAAAAAGTGTGGCAGAAAACACTGCACAATGAGAAGAGGTGACCGGACCCTGAGGAAGATTGTGGAGAAGGACCGATTCCAGACCTTGGGGGACCTGCGGAAGCAGTGGACTGAGTCTGGAGTAGAAACATCCAGAGCCACCGTGCACAGGCGTGTGCAGGAAATGGGCTACAGGTGCCGCATTCCCCAGGTCAAGCCACTTTTGAACCAGAAACAGCGGCAGAAGCGCCTGACCTGGGCTACAGAGAAGCAGCACTCGACTGTTGCTCAGTGGTCCAAAGTACTTTTTTCGGATGAAAGCAAATTTTGCATGTCATTCGGAAATCAAGGTGCCAGAGTCTGTAGGAAGACTGGGGAGAAGGAAATGCCAAAATGCCTGAAGTCCAGTGTCAAGTACCCACAGTCAGTGATGGTCTGGGGTGCCATGTCAGCTGCTGGTGTTGGTCCACTGGTATTACTGTGCTCAATTGGCCTGCCAACTCTCCTGACCTGAACCCCATAGAGAATCTGTGGGATATTGTGAAGAGGAAGTTGAGAGACGCAAGACCCAACACTCTGGATGAGCTTAAGGCCGCTATCGAAGCATCCTGGGCCTCCATAACACCTCAGCAGTGCCACAGGCTGATTGCCTCCATGCCATGCCGCATTGAAGCAGTCATTTGTGCAAAAGGATTCCCGACCAAGTATTGAGTGCATAACTGAACATAATAATTTGAAGGTTTACTTTTTTTATATTAAAAGCACTTTTCTTTTATTAGTCGGATGAAATATGCTAATTTTTTGAGATAGGAATTTTGGGTTTTCATGAGCTGTATGCCAAAATAATCAGTTTTAAAACAATAAAAGACCTGAAATATTTCAGTTGGTGTGCAATGAATCTAAAATATATGAAAGTAAAAATTTTATCATTACATTATGGAAAAGAATGAACTTTATCACAATATGCAAACTTTTTGAGAAGATATATATATATATATATATATATATATATATATATATATAGATAGATATCTAGATATAGATAGATAGATAGATATCTAGATATAGATAGATGGATAGATATCTAGATATAGATAGATGGATAATAGGCTGCACGGTGGTGCAGTTGGTTGCACTGTTGCCTTGCAGTTCTTGCTGCAAGAAGAACATGGCCATGGATATGCATCATATGCAAAATAGCAACAAAAATTAACAGCAAAAATCTTTCCAGCTTCACAGCACCAAAAAATAGAAGGAATAATGGCCCAAAAGAATGCAATCTTTCCTCAAGAAAACAGAAAACTTCTTCTGGCTCTTGTTCTTGTGGCCTCTTCATCTTCCTGCTCTTCTTATGGCTTTTCTTCTTCTAGCTCTTCTTCGTCTTGCTCTTCTTCTTTTGGGTCGTCTTCTTCTGGCACTTCTTCTTTCCCTTCTTCTTCTGGCTCTTTTTCTGGCTATTGTTGTTCTTTTAGCTCTTCTTCTGGCTCATCTTGTTCTTCTGGCTCTTCTGTAACAAGACATGGGTCATCTGCTGCCCACAGGTATTTTAGCATCAACAGATCTGACCCGTTTTGTACCATGGCAGATGGCACCAGTCTGACCTTCTCACCAACCACTGGACTAACAGTTTGACTGTTTTCAAACAAAAACACATCTGAGATTAACAAGGTTAATTCGTCTCTCTGAATTCTCTTAAATTGTATGTGTGAATGGTTTTTTTTCCTGTATTTCTCTGTGTGTTGACCTGTCCAGGGTGTACCCCGCATGTAACCCAATAACTACTGCAAATTACCACCAGCTCCCTGTGACCCAAAATGGCTACGCTGGGTCTCAGTCGGTAAAATAACAAAATTAGATTGCAGAGTATAAAACATCTGCATTACTTAATGATTGTAATGGGGCAAAGTCAAGATACTAATTTAGCTCCTGATGGACTGATGCATGTAAAGCAACAAGGTACAACGATGCATCAGGCTCACAAGACCAGACATGACACAATCCTGGGTTCACCACAACACAATGAACGTTAAGTAGTACTTTAGGCAAAGTAAGAAACCCCAGAGTTTCACAAATCTGTGTCTCAAACTAGAGTTAAAACCAGAAGTTTACATACACTGAATAAAAATATATGCAGCTTTTTTCCCCTTGCTGTCTGAAGTTAAATCACTCCAAACCTCTCAGGTTTTAGGTTAGTTAAGCCGTTTTCAGACAGAAGTTCTGGAATATTTGCGGACAATTCAATCCGGTCTTTAACCGGAGTTGTTTTCAAATGCACCTCTTTTTTCCGGAACATTGCCTTTCGGTTGCTTTCACACAGCAACAAATGTACCGGAGGATCCTGATGAATGTTTGGGGGTTGCAGGGGAGTGGGGGGTTTGTATGTGGATATTACGTAAACTTAGTGCTACTGGCGTACGTCATGTCCCTAAATAAAGGCATTATTGCAAAGAAAGCAGACGAAACAGCAGATCTACTCGCAGTGCTCGTCTTTGTGATGTGTGCAATTTTGCGCACATGGAAACGCTTAAGAGACATCGACGAAGAAGCTGAAAGGAAAATAGTGACTTTTATACCTCATCAATGTGTGCGCTCACAGCGTTCCCTGCCCCCCTCCCCTTTTCCCCACCGCCCCACACCCCTCCAGCTTTCCCGGAACATTACCTGGTAGTCTAAACGCAAACCACATAGTCCGCTGTTGTTACTAGGTCTTCATCCATAAAATTACCGGTAAAGGGTATCCGGACAAAGTCCTTAAGATTGCTTTCAGATGCAAAAGCTAAACAGATGAAGTCCGGAAAATTACCGTTTTTCATGGCCTGTTTGAAAGGGGCTTTAGAATCACCAAAAGGTCTTTGATAAAATTTCCTCCGTTTTTGGTAGAATTGGCTTGAACTGGATGACTTGGGTCAAACGTTTTGGTTTTCCTTCCACAAGCTTCTCACAGTAGTTTGCTGGAGTTCTGGGCCATTTTTCCTGACAGAACCTGTGTAATTGAGCATTCAAAAATTGTTAGTTATTGTAATAAAAACCAGTCCAGGTTTGACCAGTCTGATGTTTTCTGTTGTTCATGCTTGTCTGAGTCCCAGACAAGGTGGCCCCAGGGCAGTGTCCTTGTTTCCTGAATCTCCAACTGTGTTTTAAACATCGTCTATTCATAGCAGAATAATCCTGATTATACTGGAGTGGTCTAAGTAACTTTAACCCAGACCCATTCAAAAACAGCTGAATGGTCCTTTAGTTCAACACAGATGGGAAGCTTTAAAGCAGATGCTAACTTATCATCGTTAGATGCTTATGCTTGGCCAGTTGATTCTCCTAGTCTCTATCATACCATACATGATTTAAACTGCTCGAGTTATCAACCTGACCACAAATCTTTATCAGTCTAGTTGTTCCATTCATCAGACAACCCAATCCCTTAGAAACAAAGTAACCTACAGAGTTTTAGCACTTTACAAAAACATTAAATGTTCTATTAATCTCAGGCTATTTGCTGTTTTCATCAGTTACTGTATTAAACATTAAATTAAATAAAGAAAAAAAACTCAATTTGAAAAAACAAACACAAGATGAGAAGAAATGAAGTAGATCGATTAGCTCTGATCTTTGTGTTGATTGTGAAAGAGGACCCAGAGCTAGCATTAACGGTTTTCCCAGTAATTTCTTGTCTCAACAGGCAAGTCTAAACCTGTAGTTTTTCCTCAAGGCAGTAGGATAGTACTTCAAAATGATAGTGTTTGATTAAAAAAAGAGAAAGAAACGAGACTTGATGTATGAAGTTTGCTGATTTAATTAAGAGCAGTGATATTTTCTAACACTATTGTCATTTTAAGAGCCTGAAGTAAGTCTGATCCTCTGCTGGTCCAACTGCTATAATAAATCAATGGCAAATGGAATTATTATTTATGTAGAGATTTTCTAGTAAAACCGGCCAATCAAACCACATTACACCAGAGCCACATTCACCCAATCACACTCGTACAGTGATGTGTTGCCCAGGGTTTCACAGGAGGAAGCTTAAACCAACAATCTTCAGAGTCCAGGACAGCTACACCCCCCACTTAGCCACACTTGCCCGCTGAGTTCTAGGAAAGACTAAGCTGACCCAACATTCTGGGTTCAGAGTGCAGACGAAGAACAATGAGAAACAGGAAATGACTTATTGCTGCATAAAGGTGCTTCTAGAAGCTTTGAAATCATAGGATGGACCTTTCCCCCCCTGTGACTGTACAGGATGTGCAGAACACAACTGCATGAGCTCTGTATCTGTGAAGTTGCCGTTCAGCTCACCAAAAAGGCTGCAGCCTTATCAGATCAAAATGGTGGATATCTGTTCTTTGGCCTTAAGGTTTAACTTGAACTCCCTCTGGACATATTGAACAACACTCACTGGCCACTTTAGTAGGCACACCTGTCCAACTGCTCGTTAACATTTCTAATTAGCCTATCACATGGCGGCAACTCAATGCATTTAGGCATGTAGACATGTAGACATCTGCTGCAGTTCAAACCGAGCATCAGAATGAGGAAGAAAGGTGATTTAAGTGACTTTGAATGTGGCATGGTTGTTGGTGCCAGACGGGGTGGTCTGAAGATTTCATAAACTGCTGATCTACTGGGATTTTCACCCACAACCATCTCTAGGGTTTACAGAGAATGGTCAGAAAAAGGGAAAATATCCAGTGAGCGGCAGTTCTGTGGGCAATAATGCCTTGTTGATGCTAGAGGTCAGAGGAGAATGGCCAGACTGGTTTGAGCTGATAGAAAGGCAACAATAACTCAAATAACCACTTGTTACAACCAAGGTATGCAGAAGAGCATCTCTGAACGCACAACACGTCGAACCTTGAGGTAGATGGGCTACAGCAGCAGAAGACCACACCGGGTGCCACTCCTGTCAGCTAAGAACAGGAGACTGAGGCTACAATTCACACAGGCTCACCAAATTGGACAATAGAAGATTGAAAACATTTTCCCTGGTCTGATGAGTCTCGATTTCTGCTTCAACATTCGGATGATAGGGTCAGAATTGGGTGTCAACAACATGAAAGCATGGATCCATCCTGCCTTGTATAAACGGTTCAGGCTAGTGGTGGTAGTGTAATGGTGTGGGGGACATTTTCTTGGCACACTTTGGGCCCCTTAGTACCGATTGAGCATTGTTGCAACGCAACAGCCTACCTGAGTATTGTACATCCCTTAATGACCACAGTGTACCCATCTTCTGATGGCTACTTCCAGCAGGATAATGCGCCATGTCATAAAGCTCCAATCATCTAAGGCTGGTTTCTTGAACATGACAATGACACTGTACTCAAATGGCCTCAACAGTCATCAGATCTCAGTCCAATAGAACACCTTTGGGATGTGGTGGAACGGGAGATTCGCATCATGGATGTGCAGTCGTCAAATCTGCAGCAACTGTGTGATGCTATCATGTCAATATGGACCAAAATCTCTGAGGAATGTTTCCAGTACCTTGTTGAATCTATGCCACGTAGGATTAAGGCAGTTCTGAAGGCAAAAGGGGGTCCAACCCGGTACTAACAAGGTGTACCTAATAAAGTGGCCAGTGAGTATATATATTTACCGTTTACAGCAGCATAAGGACAACCGAGCATTCAGCAGGTGATCCCCCAGCATATGACAGATGCTGTTTCTGCTTCAGAATGAATTTGGTTTGAACATGAGTTAATTCTGCTGCTGCTGTTATGACGGATGTACAATCATTGCTAACATATGTTCTTCAAAAGGCCGTCAAATCATCCAAGAATATGAAAGCATGTGTTGTCCTCATGTCTTGGTAGGGCTACTCAGAAATCCTCCAGTTCAATGAAACGTTCATTGTAGATGTCTGCCTTCCAGTCCGGAAAGGTCCCATCTCATTACTCTAATAGGAATCTTTGTTTTTCTCTCAGCCACCAGGTATGATGATGGGTGGAAGGAACATACTAGTGTATGTCTGTTGCTAATATGTTGTGTTGTATATTTGGGGATGATGATGATAAACAGTTAATGGATAGATTTAATTAATTAATTAATTAATAATTAATGGATATAATTAATAATGACTTAATGGATAGAATGTGTTGTCATGTTTCTGATGAGCAGAACTGAACTTTGACATTTGTGTTGAATCCAACTCTGCTTTTTAACATATGTATACACAGGAAGCGTGCCGTCCATAATGCTGCTCTATATTTAGCTACTGGACAGAAAGGCTGTACTTCCTTGGACTGGAAAAGCTTGAAAGAATCTCGTAGAACCTGTTGCAGGTTTATAAGAGATGACTTCACATTTTTTTAAAGGCTTTTTATGTTTTTGAATGAAGGCAGTAACTTTAACACATTTTCTCCTGGAAATCAGTTGAAAAAGCAACAAAATAATAACATTTTGCTGTTAATAGTTGAACAAACAGTGAATTTTAAATCAGGACAAAATAAAGGGCTTTGATTAGTTTCTTGATTGAGGTTCAGTGAAGTTAGTAGTTATTCATTGGATCCCCACCTATTTGTAATTCAGTATTCATGCAGACGGCTCTGAGATGCTGATCATGTGTGTGCTTCAAATCCTAAATGTTCCCACATACTCAAATGATTGGACTTGATCTTTTTTCATTGGTTTCATTTTTTATTTAATCAAACGCTGCTGCTATCTTTAGTGAGAGACTTTGTACTGACCATGAGTCATTTTATACCTGCCAGCCAGGGTGGTGCTGATGTAACCTAGGTTCTCCTCTTAGAGCTCAGCCTCTGAAGGAGACAGGAAGCTGGATCAGTCTGGAGTCTTT
>OY747711.1:51863913-51866413 GCA_963556495.2 Valencia hispanica
TCACAAGTGGCTGATATTTTCTGGGCCAGATTGACTACGATGTCTGCACATGAATCTTCTGCGGCTGACTTTCTGAGATGCTGGAAGCCTTGGCTGCTTGAACTCCAGCCTTTTGTTCCACCGCCTGATCCTTTCCATGTGACCTTCCTTTATGAGAGGGGCGATCCTACTTTATATCAGGAACAATTTGAAACAGAACTTGAAGGCCAAAGTTGGTCTGTGGCTTCGGGTCCATGCTTTGTGGGGAAAGAGGGTGTTGCACTGTATGCTGATCTGACTTCAGAGCAGCATAAATGGTATATGATGGAAGCTGAAGCGCTTCCACACATATCGCTTTTGTTGCATCCGAAACATCAAGCTAAAGATTTGGGGGGAATGGTTAAAAGGGGAGTTGAATTAAAGGATTGGGTTCCTACCCAGATACCTTCAGTCTCTTTTTCTCCTTCTACTCAGATGTACAAAATAGACACGCAGCTCTCTGATACTACCATTCTGGAACATTTGCAGCTTTCTAGAAATCATGGCAGAGAAAAAATAGATCATCCTGATGCAGTGGAGGCCTTAAAGGTCGTGCCTGACTCTTTGTGGTCAGATGGTCCCACTGATGTTGGTCTAGTGCAATCCACACCCATCACATTTGAGATGAAACATTCTGATCCAATCTGGCGTTCTCAGTACCCACATAAACCTCAGGCTGAGGAAGGTATTGCAGACACTATTGCAGGCTTACTTGAAGCTGGAGTTTTAGAACCATCAAACTCTTCATATAACACCCCTATTCTTCCTGTGGAAAACAAGGTACTGGTAAATACAGAATGGCACATGATTTGCGTGCTATTAATGAGGCCCTTAGAACCCCTCCCATTTCTACACCGAATCCGTATACAGCTCTGGCATCACTGACTCCTGATTTAAAATGGTTTACCTGCATAGATTTGGCTAATGCATTTTTCTGTTTACCGCTCCATCCTTCTGTCAGGGATATTTTTTCATTTACATTTAGGGGCAGGAAGCTACGTTATAGTAGGCTTCCGCAGGGTTTTGCTTTATCTCCAGGTATTTTTAATCAGGTGTTGAAGCAGTCATTAAGCACTGTACAGCTCCCTCCAGGCTGTGTACTGACCCAATATGTGGACGATTTACTTTTAGCATCCCCTACTGTTGAAAAGTGCATAGCAGCGACTCTAGTTGTGTTGCAACATTTGGGAAAAGAGGGATTTAAAGTCTCCCGCGATAAGCTTCAGTTGGTCAGGCAGGAAGTCCAGTTCCTGGGGCGAAGGGTGACCGCTCAAGGGGCTGGATTGACGGACACCCACAAGAATGCTATTTTGGCCCATTCTAAACCTCTCACTGTTAAATCAATGCTGTCATTTCTGGGACTGACAAATTTTTCCAGACATTATGTGCCTAATTACACAAACCTTACCACACCACTCAGGGCTCTTGTAAATGCTCATGGTATGAAAAATCTGCATGCTAAATTAGAATGGGACATACCAGCTGAGGAGGCATTTATTAAGTTGAAACAGGCTCTAGCACAAGCAGCTGATTTAACCACTCCTGACTATACGTGTCCATTTTTTCTTAACACATCAGAAACAGATGGGGTGGTTAATGGGATTTTGTTTCAGAAAAAAGGTGGTCAAAGATACATTCTTATGTATCTTAGCATAAAGCTGCAAGCTATTGAAATGAGACAGCCACCTTGCACGAGACATGCAGCAGGAATTGCACACCTAGTGGAGAAAACTTCACACATTGTCAGGGGTTATCCACTTAATATTTTGACATCTCATGGAGTCATGGCATTGGTTAATTCTGAGACGTTTACTCTTTCTACTTTGCGTCAGCAGCGGATTAGCAGAGTTTTGGAGGCACCAAACATTATTTTTACGCATGAAGGAATAAACATGGCTGAACAAATCACCGCCTCTGGGGAGCAGCATGACTGTGTCAGGCTGAATTCTGTTGCTCAAAAAATACGTCCTGATTTACGGTCTGATCCCTTACCTACAGGTTTTGTGCTCTATACAGATGGTTGTTGTTTTAGAGATGGACAGGGCCAGTTAAGATCAGGTTTTGCAGTTGTTGAGCAGAATGGAGATTCACTACATACTGTCGTGTCAGGGAAGCTGGACGGCAAGCAGAGCGCACAGCGTGCTGAGATAAGGGCTCTTATTGAAGCATGCAAATGGGGAAGAGATAAAGACGTCACGATTTACACTGATTCGAACTACGGGTTTTCTGTTATACATTATGAATTACCACAGTGGAAGAGAGCAGGTTTTGTTACTGCTACTGGTAAACCTGTACACCATCATGCAGATATTATGGAGCTTTTGGATGTTGTACAGTTACCAGCTAACCTCGCTGTTCTTAAGTGTAAGGGTCACAGCAAGGCTGACACTGTTGACGCGTGGGGAAATAGGGCTGCAGACTTGGCGGCAAAGGGAGCAGCAGGCTACCTGTCACATGTCCACACGCAGCTGATTGTCACGTC